>VZTD01001489.1:750925-772075 GCA_013397725.1 Rhagologus leucostigma | reverse complement strand
CTCCCCAGCAGCCATAGCATCACGTTTTCCCTTAACCTCTGTGACTGTCACTGCATGTGGCTTTCTGTTATTTCTGTGCTGGAGTCATACATTTTCCTGAACATATTTTCCTGAATATTTGCATGTTGTCAAATATTTCAGCCAAGGTCACACATCTCTGCTTTAATTGCCACCCCTTTTTTCTGAGAAATGAGAGTTCTGCCCAGATGGTGCTTTTTTTTCTGTGTGTGTGACTAGTACATTTCCTACCTTCCTAATGAGACTTTTAGTAGCAAAATAACATTCAGATTCCAGGTCCCGTGCAAAATACCCCTGAGACACAGCTGCACAAGCAATAAAATGAGAAATTCACGTTGCATTCTTGGTTTCTACTGCATCTCTTTATACGCTGTTGGTTTGACTGCAGCACAGTTGAAAATTGAGATCTTTTCCTGTGGTCTTCATGCCATTTTATGAGCTTTAATTGAAATGTAGCTTCTTCTTGAAAATCTAAACTGTCTGTTGATGCCAGTTCACAACTCAGTTGACCTAAGTCTAATATAATAAGAGATCAGTTTAAAACAAAAAAAATCCCAAGGTAATACCTCTAAAAGGTTTTATTTCTGATATTCTAGAAAATTAGTCTCACGTAGAACAGCTGTCCAATAAGATAAGACATAAAAATACAACTATTCCACTGATCCAGTATTTTTATACTGATTCAGTATTTTTCTGAACCATTCCTGAAATCTCAATCTTTTAGCAGCCTTGTTTAAACAAATAACAGAATTAAGCATGGCTGCCCTCTAATCCAATGCATCCATTTGTACTTCCTTGGCCAGCTCCTTAAGTGTAGGATTGAACAGTCTGTGGCTTAAATAAGATTTCATCTACTTCAGGATAGATGTCTCAAATAATTGGTGGAATCTTAGCTTAGAGCTGTTTCTTATTTGCCAGCAACTTGGAAAATAATTTTGAAAAACCTCAGTGACCATTTCAGGTGCAGACCTTTAATAAAGATGAATCTTTTCTCCACCAAAATGCTGGGAATCTCATGGTGCGTTTCACATAATCCCTTGTGACAAAACAGAAGAACCTGGAATAAAACATCTATGATCACATATGCCAGCAGGCCTGATGGCCGGTCGGAAACACTTCCATCCAACTTATTAAATTTACTCAAAGGAGACAGGGAATGGCTACTTGAGCAGAATATGTTCTCTGAGCTCTTCAACACCCCTCTGCCTGCCTGAGCACGCTGTCTGCTACTCCTGTTGCCATTTCTGCTGCAGCCTGGAAGATGCCACTAGGGGAAATGGCATCTCATGGTGTCACCAAGCATTCCCGGTGTCCCCAGTGCTGGCAGAAGTGACAGAGCTCTGCAGTGCTGTGGGAAGGGATGCGTTTGGTGATTCGTGTGCTTGACAAAGGTAGGAAGAGTCTTGGGAAGGATGGGTTGGGTGCCATGGGGAGAGACTGTGGGTGGAGCAGGGGTGAGTAAGGGTAAAGGAGAGCTGCTTCCCTAAAAATGACCTTTGACTCGGTTCCCGAGGTACGGATTGATCCAACAATCAGACCACTTGATGAAATTACTCTCTTCAGCTGCTGCTACAAGGACAAAGGCTTTCTTCCCCGTCCAAGCATTGTTCTCCTTACACTGGTCATAGACTCGTAGTTCCTACTGCAGTTTCTTAAAAGTGGTTTGGTTTTTTGTTAGTTATTAGGGTTTTTTAGAAACCAGTTTCTTAAAACTGGTTTGGTTTTTCATTAGTTACTAGGGTTTTTTAGAAATAGTTAAGGGGTATTATTCTGCTGTATGTGAGGCTGTAAAAGTTTGTGTTGATGATGCAACAACAAAAAATGAAATTTTGAGTAATGTAGCCACGACCGGTGTTTTGACTACGTGCCAAGACTGAAATCCAGCCACCACAGCAAAGAATAACAGAACTCTCAAGAAAATAAAATCTTTTTCTTATGTGTATTTTGTGCAGCTACTCTTACGGATTTTTCTCTTGGTTCAAGACAGAGATTATAGTTCTGACTTGCACATTATCTTACCTGTGACACCATTTTTTATCTCTTTATAAGCACCCTATAAAAAAGCAACTTCCCCGAGGGCAGAACTGTAACGAAACAAGACCGTATGGACCCAGTCTTGAGTGTTAATTGTCTCTTGAAACAGAATGGTGGCTCTGGGGTCTTGAATGTTAGCAGCCTAATTCCATTTTGACTGAAGTCAGTTGCTGAATTTTTCCACTGAATTCTGTGCAGGAGCAACCAGGCTGCAGGTGAATGGCAGCCTGAAGATGAAGATAAGAGGGAAAGGTTTTCTCTACCACGACTTCCTGAGGGTTTTCTTTGCTTATTTTGCAGCATTGTGGGGGTTTTGGCAGAACTCCACACTGTCTGCTGCCTAACATAGTTTTGTGCATTTTTTTTAAAGAAGGAATCATAGAAATTAATTTTCCCATGTCACCTAATGTTAATGTGACAGCATAAGCCTTGAACGTGTTTTGGGTTTGGTGATGGGTTTCTTTCCAGCTGCAGGTCAGTTTTCCTAAACGGCTTAAATAGCAGACAAGCTAATAGACATTGTAACAGCATAGCTTGAGATTCTATATTTTTTTTTACTAAAAATGATGGTTATTTCTGGCGATTGGGAAAAACTTAAGGTTTTAATGTAAAAAATTAAATACTCAATCTTCTAACATTAAAAAAATTCAAAGTTAAACTTGTTTTAATGAGTTACAATTTAAATTTGTTTCTAAGTAGCTTTGTTATCCATATAATTAGCATATACTGTATCATTTATAGGTAATATCCATAATATCACTGCCATGCTAATTACAAGCAGTAAAACTATTAATTCTTTCAGCTCTTTCTCTTTGCCTCCTGCAGGTGAGAAATGCAGGCTGGGCATAGGTATAATTTTAAAGTTTGGTCATCAAAAGTTGTTTTGGATTTGCGAGCTGAAAATGTGTTATTTCAGTTTAAAATTAACACTGTTCAGAAGCACACTTGCCCCTGTTCTTTGAAGTCAGCAAATAAGGAAGCTTGCAACCCTATCCCCTGTTAGAAATAGGCTGTAAGGAAGATGCTCGTGTGCTATTTAAATGTGTGCAGCTGTCTGGGGTGCAGGTGAGTCTGACAGCTCCACGACAGCCCAAAGCCAGGTTACCAGAGAGTTTGGGCTGGGAAGCGAGGCTGAAACTACAGCGAGGGATTTCAAATAATCATCTGAGCGCGTGTGGTGGCTGTGCTGCCATACACAGGGAATATTGCCACATCCTACACTGCCTGTGCCAGCTGTGTTCTTTGAAGGACTCCCATTAAGCAGCTGACCTAACACGAGGCCCGAGGATGTGGCAGTGCCAGGGGGGCAGGCTGGAGGCTCTCGGGGTGTGCTGAGATACTGGAGTCCGCAGCAGGCGAGGTGCATGTCAGCTTTGCAATGGGAATCCTGTGCAGCTGGATGGCCCGGGAGAGATGTAAGATTTGCCAGGGCCCCTGCACACATCAGAGGGGCAACAGATAAGGAGCCCTTGGCCAGTAAACGCTGTGCACGTTCCCACTGAGGCTGTTCTGCTGGTAGCCTTTGTAATTTGGTATTGTTATTTTTGCAATTCATACCCACACAATTAAAAGTAGTTTCTTTTAATGCTGTAAAACATAATTATAGGCCTGACAGGCTCTGACAAGTTGGTTGAGACATTTATTCTTGCAGCCGGCAGATGCTTAAATGATTTTGTATTGGAAAATGCTGTCTGTGAAATGTTCTGTCTTAGTCGCTGTTACTAAACCCAGACTCATAATGAAGTCTAGCATCAAATATTGATGTAAAATTACTTTAATCCGTAAATAGTTTTAGCTATGAAAGATAAAAACAGCTGAGAAAATTAGTCAGGGGTGTTTCAGAAGTTTGTGTTGCGCAACAGTGATGTGTTTCTTTTCTGGTCTCCTGAAGTTGTTACCAGGCTGGCACTTCCCAGAGAAAGAAGTCCACGATATCCATTGCTACATGAAAGATGCTCATGTTCTAAGGTATTAATAGCACTGTAACCTATCCCTCTTGGGTCACTCTTATTAAAATCCTCTCACAAGACCCATTTGGAAAAGCAGAAGGCTTTCTATAATAACCGTGGGCCAGTCATAAATAAAACACTTTCCCACAGAGTTGTCCCAAATCAGATCTCATCAGAAAAAGCCAAAGTGGTATACACTGCCTTCCACCTCTCCCTCCTACCTCTGAGTTTAAGCTGTGTTTAAGCAAGCAAGCCCTCATTTGCCATGAACCAACTTCCAGTACTTGTAAAGCCACAAGGAAGGGAGGGATGTCTTCAACTCTTTGAGCTCTTACTCAGAGGTTTTGACAGTGACTGATTTTCTTTTAATGAGTTGAGTCATTATTTGGAAGCTTCAGTAGCTGGCAGTTCATCTGCAGCATGGTTGAGTCTGAAAGTGACTGCAGCCTGATCCTATGGAATTGCACATTCCCTAAATATTTTAATAAAAGCAAATCTCCTTGGGTCCACTTTTTCTAGCTTACACTCTCTGATGAAGGGCACTACAGAGGCTCTGCTGATCCCTACCGTGAGGGAGGCATAAATCTCAACCACTGACTGTGCTTACAACTTTGTTTTTCGTAAGGTTCCTAAAAGCAATCCCTTTCTAGCCACTAATCTTCTGACCTAGTTACTGTAAACTGATTTCTCTAGGATGAAAGGGTCTGTCTTTCCTCTGGGACTGCTGCAGTGGGACTCTCACATATTACTTAATGGTTTTCGTACTCTCATCTGGGGCTGTGGAATTTGGATACCATCCACCGAAGTGTTTGTGTAGTCTATGTAGCTGTTATATCTGTATGTCTCAGAAATATTTAATAATTAATGGTCTTGGTCAATTCCTTTCCAGTTTGGAGAAAGGAATTGCTTGTTTTAGTCGCAGGGTTTTGTTATTTGTTCATTATTTTTTGTGCTTGTTTGTGGGTAAAAATTTGTCAAGGAAAAGCTCAACAGGAAAAAAGCACTGAATTTTGTTCTGAAACTATGAACAGCTACTGCTCTTGCAAGTGTAATCTTGACTTAGCTGCTCTGAAAGCTGTGGCATCATTAGCTGTGTCAGTGAAAATTGGGTGTTGTAGGAAGGCTGGGACAAGGGAAAACAGCAGTTCTACTTCGACCAAAAATAATCCCACGAAAACTCGTTTTTCTGAACAGGAACATTCAGCTCTGTGTCAGGCAGAGGACTGTAGTAGGAAGCTGAGTATTTCAGGGAAGGGCCTCTGTGATTTGTGCTTCCAGCTGCATAAATCTCTAAGATAACCACGGCAGCACCTACGGGTACTTAGGTGATATTCTCCTCTCTGGTCCCGTTTCTCTCTAGACGCACGCACGACTGGGCTTTCTTGCTACAGTGGCTGTTTGGGTGATGCCTGAAGGAATGCGGATGGGACTAAATAAACGCCAGTTAGAAAATCTGAGGACAAATGTCTCCGCGAAGAGAGAAAAAAGCCGCTTCTTACCGCTGTTACTCAGTGGTGTGTAGGTTGTTGAGCTGTAGGTAGGCACTGTGCCTCCACATGCTGTTTTCATAGAGGCACTGAGCGAGCTGAGGGATGGTGCTGTTTACGTGTGATGAAAAGGAGCCTTGGAGCTGTGGGTTGGCTCGCAGACTGCCAGCACCGCAGGGTTTGTTATCTCACCGGCTCGCCCAGCAGCTCGGTGCGGACAGCGGCTAACGTGGAGGAAAGATTGTGTTCGTGAGGACTCTGCAAGTGAAAGAGCAATTTCCCAGACTACTTGTGCTCAAGTGAAGCAAAGCTACTGCTATTGATCATTGCTCGTTCTCCCCAGCAAAGATCATGGAGTAAGTGTGAGATTTAGTGCTTTGATTTCTTTATTGAAGTCTTGGAAGGATCTCCTCTACTGATGACTATGTTAGAGAGAAGCCCAAAAACCTTTTCTCCAGAATAGTAACTGTTTTGATTTTTGCGTCCTTCGTGTAGCACTTGTTATTCGTACAGGTCTCATAAAGCTTTTGGTAAAAAATATACTTTGCCCCAATCTCAGTTGATGGAATCAGTTCCAGCATAGTTCCTTGGATTATACAGGAGAAGAAGAAGAAAGATGCTTTCTTCTTCTCAGGAATGAAAAAAAAAAATAGAGACTTAAAAGCAGAATTGCAGAATATCACTTCTTGCAGACAGGAATCAAGTGTGTAACTGCCAGATTTATTCTAGATTAACATGTACACTATAGAAAGATGTTTCTTTTTATGCTTCATTTCTGTACCTATTGGATATCTTGGAGTTCTTCTATCTCCATAGGCACCTGTGAATTAGCTCATAAAGAACACCCTTTTTTTTTGGGCATCTGCTTTTAGTGTCTGTGAAATCCACGGACAGGAACAGGACTGGACAACTCAAGAAGGCCCTGTACAACTGTTGTCACGTGTGCCTGTGGAATGCACACCTGGGACTCCCACTGTTGCTTGCACTGTGTGGCTGCTCTCGATGCCACGCACTGCTCACCAAACTCCCACTGGAAAGTTTACTTACCATGCAACTCCTTATTTCGTTTCAGAAACTGAAAAATAACAATGTGGTCATTTCGCTGGTTGTGTGCGCTGTAGGGAAATTATTCCAGGATCTGAGAGCAGTCATCCCAAAGGCTTGCTCAGGGCTATTGAAATATTTCCATTCCTGATGGGAGCTGCAGCTGAACCTCTTAATGTGATAAGAGACATCAAGAATATAAGAGGGCTCCAGCAGGTATTTGAAGCTTTGGAAGGGTCTGAGTTTATAGGTCCACAATCACATATTCAAAGTGCTTCATTACTCTAAATTAAAGGTGTGATAAGCAAAGCAACAGCAACTTTTCACAGAAGTCAAGAGAAGGCTGCCTGCCTCAGCTGAGCAAGTGGCTGTGTGGTTCAGAACAAGTCAGGAAAACACTCTTTGTTCCACCTTCTGGAAAAAAATAAGGGAAAGAATTGAGGAGAGACAGATGTCAGGGAGCAAGGACAGAGAAAAGAGGAGAAGAATATCTGTATCTGGCCAAAGCTCCTGTTAAGATTTCATAATGGAATACAGCAGGTGAGGAAATGTAGTTTTCAATTATAACATCAAGCTCCCTGCACTGCTCAGCCTAGGTACTACCTTGCATCTTTCACTAACCTACCACTTATCCAAAAAAAGACACACGGTTTAGCTCAAATTCCCTTGAAATGATTAATGTCTGTATTTCCTAGCAAAATAATGTTTAATATTGAAAAGTAAGATTGTATCATCCTAGATTTTTGTGTTTAATTTCCCAAAAGAAAACGTAGAAGCACAAAGTGCAGAAAACACGTTAACAAGGCTTGCAGCGTTAGTCCTGGGAAGTTACACAATCATTATTCTGGCAGCTCTGTAGCCTGTGTGCATGTGCCTTCTGTAGATACAAGAATACAACGCACCCACAGCTGTGTGATTTACCATTTTATTTGCCTTGCAGCTACAGAAATACATTAGAGATTGTCATGGTTTAATCCCAACCACCAGCTAAGTACCATGCAGCTGTTTGCTCACTTCCCCCCCCTCCCCAGCTGGTGGGATGGGGAAGAGAATCCAAAAAAAGGTAAAACCCGTGGGTGGAAATAAGAACAGTTTAATAATTGAAATAAAGTTAAATATTATTATAATAATAATAGGAAAGAGAGAGAGGAATAAACCCCAAGACAGGCAAGTGATGCACAATGCAATTGCTCACCACCCACTGATGGATGCCCAGCCTGTCCCTGCAGTGATCAGCAGCTCCCAGCCAGCTCCCCCTTGTTTATGTATGGAACACAAAGTGCTGTGCTATGGAATATCCCTCTGGCCAGTTCGGGTCAGCTGCCCTGGCCACGCTCCCTCCCAGCTTCTGGTGCCTCTCCTCACTGGCAGAGCTGGGACACTGAAAACCTCTTGCCTCAGGGTAAGCGCGACTTAGCAACAACTAAAACATCAGGGTGTTATCAGTGCTATTCTCATCCTAAATCCAAACCACAGAACTGCACCAGCCTCTAGGGAGAAAATCAGCTATCCCAGTCAAAACCAGGACAGGAGTTAATGTATCTAGAAACCTGTTGGCTTTTTGGTACCCAGTCAATATTCAGTTCTCCACTGCCTTCTAGGCTGTGCTTGCTTGGTGCTCTTGGAGGACATGGCTCTCTTGTGGGGTAGGCTGGGAACTGCTCTAGTCCCAGCGTAAGAAGCTCACAGCAGGAGTAAATTATATTCCTGAGGGCTGGGGCCCCAAATGGCTCTCTGGCATCCAGGAATTGTTGAGGAAAAGGCAAAGACGCATCTCTGACAGGAAAGTCAAGGACGCTGATCTTAGGAAGCCAGCACAGAGCCATACAGCCCCTTGTGCTATTTTAAGGAGAGTAGATGGAATCTTTGGATGTGCTAGCAGGAAAACAGGATGCAGAAGAAAGGACAGAACCCTTCAATCCTACTGAGCATTGGTAAGGCTTTAGATGAACCACTGAGGCCATCCTGGGTAGTACATGTTAAGGGAGGTGTGCACCAGCTGCAGAGAATTCAGAGGAAGAAGGATCAAAGCATAACTTGCAGCCTAGGAATGTTTAGTCTAGAGACAGGAAGTACAGACTAGATATTAGGACAGAGATTTGAACAATAAGGATGGTGAAGCTTTGAAATACATTGCCAAAGAAGGCTGTGGAGTCTTATTCATTGGAAGTTTTCCAAAAGACTGAGCAAACATCTGTTAAAAATGATGTAAGTGTATTTGATTCTCCCTTGGAACATGGAGAAAGGAGTAAATTATGGTTAAAGAGATGAAATAAACTAGTGATTTTCAAACTCTGGGTCATGCCTCTCTTGAATTCAAAGAACCTTAAAGTGTTAGCAGTGGTTATATCTAATAGCATTTGACCTTGATGTTTCTGGCCCCTATTCATATAATTGTTGCATGAAGATATATAACCCAAAAGGGAGTTGTGCTTTTCAGAAGATGAAAATCGTTGTAATAAATGGCTTCTGAAGGTTCTTCCTGGCCTTCTGACTCTGTGATCCCACAGTGCTGCTGCTGGAGCAATGTAAAGAGAAGTGGGCAGAGCAGATCGGAAGTTCAGATTTCAACTTAGGTTAATCTCTATCACTCGCTCTTAATGGATCAAAAAATTTGATGGGCTTTGCTGTTAAAAATTAAGCTAAGTTGCCATTGGTGTTTTAAGCTGTAGTAATTTTTTTATAGTTGCTTAAAATGTTTCTGTAGAAAGACACAGGAAAGCATTCTATTTTTCTCCTCGTGTAATTTATAAAAAGGGCAGAAACACAAGCTCAGCCCTGTGGACAAAGATTAACTATAAAATGTTCTCCCCTGCAGGCATTTTGCTAAAAGGGCTATTTGTGTAAGCCAGAGCATGGCAAAACACAGGAAGTTCTGAAAGTCGACCATGAACAAATCTCCCTTTTAGTCTCGGAAATAAAGGCTGCGAATTCTGAAACTTGGACACAAATGAAAACATCTGTAGAAGTACAAGAGTGAACCAGCAACCACTCAGTTTATTTAGTGGAACGATGCCTGAGTGAGACCTACTGCCCATGCCTTAGGAAGAGAGCGTGCCTTTGCATCATTCACACTTGGGATTTACAGTAATGCCTCATCTCTGTTACTGGCTTTTAATATATGTACAACAAGAAATACAATTTTCTGAGTAGAAAAACAAAACCCGCAACACCCCCCTTTCCCCCCTAGTTAGTGCTGCTAGTTAGTTATGTGTTGTGCTTGGCTGTGTGTCCGGGTGATGTGTTAACAATTCTGTTAAGTTCTCAGAGGAACTGAAGAGTGGTCAGGATTCTTCGTAGAGTTGCCTGTTCTTAGCACCAGACATCGATGTTTAGTTGTCAAATTTTACCACGGCAAAAATAATCAGTGTTGAGAATCTACTTACTCTCATCTCATGGTTAACTGTGTACAACTCATGTTTTACACGAGATGTGTGGCTGCAGCTTCTGCTGTTGTCAGAGATTTGGAGTTTAAGACAAGTGTCTTCATAAAAGAGCAATGACATCACCACCCCCAGCAGTGCAGAAGTTGTTCTTTCCGTTTGGTTCCTAAAGATATTCCTGAATATAGGGCTCACTATCTCCCAGTAACTCTTCCAGTATCTAGCAACTAAGATCCAAAACCTCTACTGTTATGCCCAAGATCAGATTTTTGAGGATTTTTTTCAGCACTTGAGGTGTTTGGATCCACCATTATTATTTAGGCCTGTATATTGTATTTTCAGATGAGATTTAAAATCGTGTTTTACCTTTTTTCCTCCATTCTTTGTTTTCTCTGTTTAAGGAGTCTCTTGATTTTTTTTTTTAACCTTTTTTCTTTTCCCAAGCCTATCCCGTGTTTCCACAAGTGTGTGCAGTCTGTGGTCTCTTATCTTAGATGCATTGGTTGAACATTGCTGTAGTCAGTATAATGAATTCATGGGGTTTTTATATGTATTGATATACAAAATATCACAGAGAAACCAGGAGAGATTTTGTATAGAGCTATGAAATTTAGAGGACGAAATTTTCCTCTCCAGAGGAAAAAATACTCTCTAAAAAAGCTGATGTGGATAAAACTGATTGAGTTGGTTTTTTCCTCCTTTTATGCATACCTATCATAAGGTATTTTTGCTTAGCAGCTGTGCAAGATATTTAAATAAACCCAGGCCCTAGTAATTCCTGGTTTGGAACTTATCCTAGGCAGAGGAAGGAAAACATTTAGTCCTAGCTGAATCAAAGTTTAAGAACAAGCTCTCTGTTTTATTGCAGGATGCTTTTTGTTGGGGTTTTTCTCAAATATATGCAGATTTTTAGTAAGTTTTTGTCCATGTTCTATTGCATTGATAGCCGGGAAACAGAACAAGCGCAGCATCGCTGTGCTGCCTGGCTGGGCTTGCTCTGTGTGTGTTCCTGTGTGCACGCGGATACAGGAAAATCCAGTAATTAATTGCAGCTGGGGCTTTGCCTGAGATAATTATGGGCCAAGGTTTCTAATAGATGTGCTGAGAAGGAGTTGGAGCAGGTGTGGAAGCTGCCCAGGGCTTGTCCCCAGCGGAAGGACTCGCTGAAGTGTGACGTGTACTGGTGATGGGATCGGTGCTGTCTTCAATGCAGAATTCACGGGTTTTTTTCTCCGAAGCAGAAAAGAGCTAATGATGTGAGATGGCAAAAAAAATGATTATCGCTTCAATGCCGTAAAACTGTGGTCCCAGAGAAGATAGCAGGAGATGTTTTAATTGGCTTGGGACGTAGGAAAGTCTTAATCATTGAATATGGAAGTTCTGGTGCGTGGCTATGAACTGACTGTATTTTATATAGGACCAAGTTACAGCTGTCCAAGCAGGAGCACCTCGAGCTGCATTTGAATCCTGTCAAGAAGAGGTTCATCATTTCATAGATACATATTTGAATCTTTATTGCTAAGAGTGTGCTTGGCATAATTATGTCTGGTTTGATTCTGTGGCAAAGAGGTTTTCTGGAAAATCTGCTCAGCAATCTGATTATGTCATTACTTGGAACTGCACTCTAATACAGTGGTAAATACAATGAAGACTTCATTCTAAAGTGACTTTTAAAAAAAATGTTGCCTGAAAGATTAAAATACACTTGAATAATCTGTTCTGAAGTATGCTTAGTTCACACTCAGTGTATGCTTTTGAGAGGATGAAGTATGCAACAGTAAAAGCTGCCCTGGCATAAATCAGGAAGAAATTATCATTACTGGCCTAATAATTCTGTCTCTTGGTTAGGTTGCCAGGAAGGTCATTTGGCAACAATGGTGCCTGTTACATGGATAACGGTGTGGTGGGAACTGAAAGGAGAATAAGAATTCAGTTTATTTGTTTATAGCAATGTTAAAAACCCCAAAAATATACTTGTTTAGACAAACCCTTCGTAACAGGTTGGATCTTGACACAGGATCCAGACATAGATGATGACAGGAAGTAGCTCGAATTTCTTCTTTCAAAACCGGTACAAGTCATGTTAGAGAACGGTGGTGCATCTTGCTGCTCCCAGCGTTCACTTTCTCTGTGCATCACAATGTAAGGATCTTCTGTGGACCTCTGCACCCACTTCTTTCATTTCATCCTATCACTTCTTTCAACCAGTGTCAAATCAATCAATTTGACAGCACCTCGTAATTTCTACAAGTGTTTTCATGGTTGTAATTTCAGAGCGTACTAAGAAAACAAAAACTGGAGGGAAAGGAAGGGAAGAGAAGAAAAAAAAAAAGAAATATTTCAAGGTCATTGGATTACCATGGCATGGAGACTTCAAAACCTGTGTGAGAGTGTGCTCTCAAGTGTTTACAAAGACTGTGCCAGAATAAGCAAGCTTTAATTCCTGCATTTAATTCCTTGACTCTCTGAGAAAACTGTGGGTTAATTCAGAAGGATTATAGTTTCAACCTAAATTCCCTCTAAAGATGATGGAAAGGTGATGTTCTAATCAACTATGAATGCTCTTTTTCTTGTCTATGGTAGACCAACAGTTTAAGAACAAGCACCTCATTTTTGTTACTTGTGACATAAATACAGTAACTTCTCCTCTTGTCAAAGATTCCACGTCCACGTAGCTGTCTACTTCCATCTCCCGAGAGCCAGTTCAATGGTGCATTGAATAGAAGCCATTGCAGTCTGTTAGTCAATCTTGGATAATTTTTGGCAGCCACGTCGGGTTTTTACCACTCTTTTACAAAGCACTGTTGCCTAGGCTTGACAGGAGTTAAGAAAGAAGTCAAAGACTGGACAGCTTGGGTTGCAGAACCATTTTCTGGCATTGAATCACCTTAATCCTTGCTAATCTTGTTTCATTTTTCAGAGTTCTATGGATTTTTTTCCCACTTTCTCTTCAATATCTATTTTGCAGCTTTACTGTCTGTGCGTGACCACATCCTTCTGTTTCACTCTAGCCTAGCCTCTTTTAAAATGCTGCTCCAGGGACCAACAAAAAATGGGTTGCCAGATAAAGCATTATCTCTAATTACAGCCAAAAAGTACTCCTTGAAACAATGTGGAATAAGTATTTTTAAAAAAAGGTTGCCCACTAGAAGCAGTTGTGAACACAAGTGCAAGCGCTTAGGGTAAGAAAAAGTTTTAAAGTGTTTAGAGACCTGTTTTCTTCCCTACATGTTGGGTTGGGTTTCTGGGTTTTTTTGGTGGNGGTTTTTTTTTTTTTTTTTTTTTTTTTAATATATTTGAGTTGTTTTCTTGCTTTAGTTTTTTATTTTGTTTGGCTTTTTTTTCCCCTAAGTTGCATCTCAAAATCTAGAACCTGATTAAAGCACTGCTGTCTGTTCAGTTCTGACAGTTTTAAAAATCTCTTTTTCAAGCCTAAAACGTTGCTTTCCAAAGCTCTCTGTTTGATAGGATTTTTTGGAAGTTCTTATACTTAATTTTTCTTTGAAGTTAGCGATTCTCTAACCTTCCCAACCATTAAGCTGAGCAGTCAGATGCTGTTTGGCGTTGATAATCCTGGTTTCTAGGTAGCCCATGTGGGCCATTTTACAAGGTAAGAGTATTTGGACAGTGTCAAGGATATTGAAGTTGCTATGCAAGGAAATGTGCTGATGCAGGAGATCAAAAGTTTAAGCTTTAGGAGTTCCTGCTGATCACGTGCCCCAATTCTGTATTTGATCAGAATTCCTTCATCATATCAACTCAGAAGACAGTTGGAGTTTCAATTCCATGAAATTCTGTCATACAGGTAGGCCGATTAATTTTGTTGGTTTAACTGAATATAATTGAAATGCCAATACAAATTCATCATGCTGATGGACAAGTGATCTGTCAGTCTCAGCATCAACACCAGATCCAGGTTAAAAGGCAATGTGAATAATCTCTGCGCCTTTTGTGACGGGTTTTCCTGGAAATTCTGTGGGACTTCATAGCAGATTACGGTGTTTAGTTCACTTTTATACTTTATATCACAAAGATCACACTACTTTAAAGAGTTAGCAGCAAAGTACGCAGAATTTTACAGACAGATCATCTTTTTCAGTGTATCTTTATGAAATCTGTCCTGATTAATTCAAGAATGGCTAACTTGCACGAACCAAAAGCAAGGGAAAAATAAAGTAAGCAGAGATACTTCTGATGTGTTTGGGCATTGGAGTGTGTGTTCTGCAACCCGTGAAAGATGCTGAGGTGTGCGTGGTGGGGTGGGGTACGACTCCGTCACAGCGATGTTTGTGCATTCCTTCTTAAACGTAATCAGGTTACTTGCAGGTGCACAAGTTGGAAACACACCGGGTCATTGCTGAGATCTCCTCTACTGACGTTTGGAAACAGTAGCAGAGGCAGTTTCAGACCTGGTTTTCCAACAAAACTGAATGCAATGCAAGGGGAGGAGCAGAATGCCAACACTGTTGTTTGTGTTTCACTGATTGCAGGTATTCAGAGGAAATGTGTTTATTTCTGCCCACGTTCAGTTCCAGGGTCTACTGCTCCTATTTTTAGCAGCCACGCACTATTGTTAATCTGAGATTTTTGACTATCCAGTGAGTCAGAAGGTCTGACTGCCCAGAGATTCATGAGTCAGACAGGCAGGAATAGTCTGTTCTTCTCCAAGACACCAGGAGACATAGATTTAAAAAAGAGGTTTCATACTTAGTGAACAGTACAAATGGAAACATAATATATAAATAGAAATCCTTTTACCCTTCACATTGGATTCTTTTCCCAGGAAACTCTTGTCCCAAAATTGTTACTTACTACACAATCTATTTGTATGTGAAAATGGCAGCTTGTCACCCTTTTTATTCTTTTCGTGTCCCCTGTCTGTTGGTTAGTTAATGTGTTTCTAGGACAGACAGTCCTCTCACTGTGACATAGCTATTCCCACAATAAAAAATGTAACATGTAAGAAGCTTACAGGAGGGGTGTGTGCGTCAGGGAGGAGAATTTCATAATAATTTAAATTTATCTTCTGAAATGGTTTCTCTGCAAAGGGCAAATTCCATTAAAATAGCAAAGACAGGAGTGTATGTGGTCCTGAAGTTTCTTTCTGCAGCATATTTTGGTTTTTGTTGACAAATGCTGATACCTTTCTGACTCTCTTCATGAGTGGCAAATTTTTAGCAGCTATAGAGCTGCACGTAACATGTAATCAAGGTATGTAAGAGTAGACTGTAAAAGGATGAGTGTTACACATTGATGTTCAGCCCCAGCCTCTGCAGAATTTCCCTGTGGAAGGCAGAAATGTCCAACCAGCTATAAAATTCCATGGGTTCTGAGCTGGGGATCAAGTAAATGCAAGGTACAGATGCAGACTGGAATGCTTAGTAATGGAATAACAGTGCTTTGGCAGCTCAACAGTTCAGGAATGAAGCAAGGATATTTTTACTCAAAGGTCATTGGTGTAAAAGCTAAATTATGGGAGACTGAAATGCAAGGCAGTATTCAGAGGGACAGACATTGGTGATCTTAGGCCTAATTAGAACAGATGGGTACACAAGCGCTTTTGGCTGGCTGCCTTTTGGTCAACTGCAGCAGGGAGACATAGGATAAAGATTCAATTTATCTACTCTCAGGGTAAGAAAGCACATGAATCTCTAGGAATCCAGAAATTAATTTTCAGAGTGAGTTGCTATGCGATGCAAATAAAATGAATTTTCTAATGTGGATATTTAGGGAGAAGATCAAAAGACCTCCATGGGTTTCTAAGCTGAGTGAGCTCTTAGTAAGCTTAGAGTACTCTTCAGTTGTGGCTCAAGACAAAGAAGTCCCATGAAGTGATTTAGACAGCTAACTCATGGAGCTTTTTAGATGTAGTGGCCTGTAAATGAAACAGGAGTAAAATATTTCCAGTTAGATTTTTAAATATGAAAGCAATTGGTCTTTTATGTAGCCTTTATTTCAATGTCTGAAATACTTGTATTATCTGTTAAGCTCTCCTAGAACTTGAAGAGCTACATGGGTTCTTTTGAGCCAAATATCTTCCATGAGGCCAGGAGGTTAGAGTAGAATAGAAGAGACCTACAGTAATCATCTAATCCAACTGTCTGACCATTTTAGGGCTGACCAAAAGTTAAAGCCTCTTACTAGCAAGAAAACCTGTCCGAGCCACCTGCATTCTTAGAGCTGTCTGTTCTTAATGTGTCTTCAAGAGCCACCTCCTTTTCCGCCTCATGGCCACTCGGCTGCTCTTTCCAGCGGCATTTTTAGCTCTGCAGTTGACAATGCAGGAATGTCCAAACTGAAAGGCTGCCTGAAAAAGGACGTTGTCTTGTAAACACTAATGAGTACATCAGTTTTTCATTGCCAGAGGTATTAAGATGTATGACAAAATTCACCCGAGTGTAGTATTTTCCCACACAACGATAGGGAACACGCATCCAGGCTTCACTGGATACCACTCATCTGAATTTCCATTCTCTTCTCCCTCAGCAAAAGTTCTAGAAAGCACTGGCTTTGTCAAGGTGGCTGATCAGAGCCAGCATTTCCACAAAGACGTTGCTGAGTGTGCCGAGGGTAACAGAAGAGTCTGTACAGCAGTTAGTGATGGATGTCCGTTCTCTCCTCAAAAATGGAACTCCTGTGCATTGTAATACATGCATGTGTTGGCGCATACTTGCTTCATGAAAAGTGCCATTAAAAATGGCAGCTGTTTGAGTCTTCGAGCAATGGACACCAATTTTTGATGACTGATCAACATGTGGCGTGCAGTTAACAATGAAAGGAAATTAAGTTTGCATAATTGAATGCTTGTTTCTTCAAGTCGGTGGTCAACCAGTCTATCATCTTACCACAAATGTCATCTGACTTCACATTCCGATGAAACGGATGAAAGAAATATTAAAAGATCCCTGCAGCTTTTACATTAAGGCCAGTCCTTGTTTTGTTTAACATTTAATTACTTGGACAATTTCAAAATTATTACATTCATGTGACTTCCTGATTGGTCTTCTCCTTTTTATCTGTCATTCAGTCTCAAGCCAATGCTACTCAAATCACAACAATTCCCATATCAAAGCCAGGCTTAAGCAAAAACAGTCATTGAAGCTAGGAAAATTACAAGAAATAGCGTTTGAAAGTTCTTTTGTGGAATCTATTTGATTTCGATTAGTGCAGTTTCTCTCCTAAACTATACCTGTTTGTAAATCCATTAACCAGTACTGATACTACTCTTTTAGTAGAGAAATGAGGCATCACTGTCCTGCACTGCACCTGGGTGAAGGCAACAGCACAGTCCCTTCGTTTTCACGGGGGGAAAGGTCTCCCAGATCCACATGCACACAAGAAAAAAAACCCAAAACAACCAAACAAACCAAAACCAGGGAAGGAGAACAACACGTGAGAGGTGAAAAAGAGAATGAATGTGCTCAGACCAGGCCTGGAAAAATAATCTAAAAAAAAAATTTTTTTTAAAAAAATAATAAAAGCAGGGCCTCCAACTCAAGAAATGGAGAGAGGACTTCTTGTTAGGGCTTGCTTCTCATCCCTTGGGACCCCATTAGTTGGATCCTTTGGTCTTGTCAGCTCTAGTGCATGGCTACTGCCTGCTCCTTCAGCAGAAAGCAGCCTGAATCCTGAATTTTTTCCTGAACTCGTGGACAGAACTCTTTTCCATCTCAAAGGAAGACATTTGAATAGTGATAATAGCAGGAACCAATACATCTGCTAAGGAAAAGATGACCTAATAGATTATTTTCAAATATTAGACAAGCAGAGGATTCCTTGCTATTAAATATTATCGCTTCCATCTCTTCTCTTCTGTCCATCAAGCGCCACTTTGTGACAATCTGTAGCTCAGAGATAATTGTTAAGTTTTATTCAAATTACATTACTAACCCTGTAACTCATACTGTGCATAATCTTAGCTATCTAAAATGATTCTGTGGGAGGCCTGGCTTTCAATTTAAGCCAACATTTTTAGCATTTCTTTCCCCTCCATTGTGCAAAAATTAGCAGCAAGTTCTAACAAAATGATATGAATTGTGATAATAAAAATTATTGCAAAAGAAGTTATACTTTTCCTCTTTAGAGTTTCTTTACTAAGCTGATTTGGCAAAAGCATCTTCTGGAAGTTTCATTATCCCTTGGCTGATGTCAAGTTAGTCTTTAACTCCAAAAGCATCTCATTTCCATAAGGTTTATCATGATAAAATTAATTTCTTTTCCATGTGATTTCTTTTCCATGCTAAAAGAGATGAAAGATTTTAGAATTTACAGTTTTGACCATTAATACTATTTTCTTTACTGGAGCTGCAGTCTGCTACATGAGCAAAAGAAACTGTTGCTAAATTTCTCTCCCTATCTGCTTGCCAAAAAGTTATAGTCTCCAGCTGGAGTTACTCCAGATTTTCACTAACAGACATAGAATTAGAGTGAATTGCAAATTTTTCAAGATGGAAAAAGATCTTCAGACTTTAAACCTGAAATATAAGGTTCTTATTTTTATCTGCAACAACGAAGATTAGGAACACTCCTGATAAAGCTAGCAGAATCAGCACTAGTGAAAAGTCAATGCAAATGAGCTTAGGATCAGGTGGAGTGGAAACCATCTTTTCCTGTGGGATTCAAAATCTGGTTCAGGCTTAACTTATGAGTGGGCTAAGGGCCAAGGTGATCTTTCTCATGGATATACAGGCTTTGGTTATGGGTTAAGGAAAGCAGAGGCTTTGTTGTTGGCTGGCAGCAGCTACCTTGATCCTGAATAGTTGTTCTCAGTCTGTTTCACAAATTTGACCAAACAGGACAATTCCTATTTGTGAAGGGCAATGTGTATCAATCCATACAATTATTATTCAGTCGTTAATCTGGAGAGAATAAGTTGGAAGCTGCAGGCAATAAGGAGATAGGAAGGAAGCACTTTCCACGTTCATATGCAACCCTCATAGAGAAGGGAGTAAACAGAACCAACAAATATTTAAGAAGTATGTGATGAAAGGAGCAGGATGAAAGCTTTCAGCCCTCAAAACTGGATTGACTCTTGTTACTGAGGCTGGCTCTGCCACTGGTGATGAGAAAATCCGAGTGGGACAGTACTCTGTTTTCTTCCATTTCCACTGTACAAAGGTAAATCACAGCATTGTTCAAAAAGTGAAATTTTGTTGTAAGCCTTCATAAATCCCAGCATGAAACAATGTCTAGAGCATTAAAATAATTGTATAGCAAAACCACTTAGGGTAATTTGATAAGGTGCTCTGATTCCAAAAGAGTAAAATTCCTCTGCATTGATTCTTAGCTGCTCTTGAATAAAAATCTCAGAAGAGAGAGTCTGGAAAAGAATTCATACGGGATATATCTACCATGCTTTATTTTAGAATCCACTTCAGTGGTCTGACTTGCACACATTGTTCATAAATCCTGATAGCCACATGGTCTACATTTATAGAAGGATTGGTACCATATGGAGACGATGTTAAAAGTGTGTGTTAAATGCATAGTCTTGTACAGTATTTCATAACAAAAAATGTAAAGCTTCTCCAGGTAGAGCAGAAGAAGCTCTACCCAAGGGTCTCTTAGAATATCACTGCTTCTACTCCAGTCAGCAGCTGGGTGCCATTTTGATTGAAGCCCTTTATTTGGGTGTTTTTTGGCTCATTTGAAGGCAAAAATTGGTAAGAACTCTAAGATTCCACTTAGTTTTTCCTTCTTTTGTTTTTCCTTGCTAATGAGAATAATTGTATCAAATGTCTAATTTTAATCCATCTATTTTGGCTTATCTTCAACATCTAAAATTTGTGAGGTCTTCATTGTAGGCTTTCGAAATTAATTTGGTGTCTCAAAAATTTCTGATTGTAGTGAGGATAAGCACGATTAAAAAAGCTCCTAAGGAGGCGAATGATATTTTTTTTAAACAAGTAAGCTACATACAGATCTCTTAAAGCCCACACTGTTAGTTGTCTAAAAATTTGATTTAACGATGTAAGTTTAAAGTTGTGTTACAACCAGGAAAGCCTAGTTGCCAGTTATATAATTAATCCACTAGATCATGCTGCCACGTAGCTCTGCTATTAAGAAAGGGGTGTCTATGTAGCCTCTCTGAAATGGGGCCTCCCGATGAGATAATGTATTAGGCAACAGTGATGGGTTGTTATGTAATGAAACCAAACTCCTTATAATCTACGGCTGTGCTGGTTAAACAGGAAAAAAAAAATGCTGTTCAGACTATTCTTTCGAGAGGTGTTACTCTGTGCTTAGTCCCTCCTTTAAAAAACACTCCATAAAAAAGCTTTCCAGCTTTTTCCACCTTTTTCCAAGGTCAAAAGCCTACTGCATCTTGTGAGAACCTAGATGTAAGGAAGAATAGGCAAAAAGCAGGTAAAAAGGTTGAATTGTAGAGGAAAGAAACCAGAGTATGAAGGCAGACAGGTATCTGAAGATGCAGATCTGTGCCTAATGAGATTTTCTGAAGTGCATAAGCAGGTTAGGGCTGGGGAGATGGATGCCTGACTCGGTTAGTTGTGTCTGAAAATCCCACTTGGCTCTATTAGCCCTTTTAGTCTTCTCAATAGCTTTGAAAATTTGGCCAAGGGAACTGAAAATCTGTTTTCTCTGTTCTAGAAACCTGGCCAGTCCTGTGTGCCCTGGGTGTTGGGGAAGTTCCAGTGATTTCCAATGGACAGATTTTGTTATCTGTCCTCTTGGTTTATAGGCAATGTGTTCCAGACAGTGCGGGCCCTTATGACAGCCAAGAATTCCTTTTTTTTTTGTGGGGTTTTATAGTATCTGCTCAATGTGGTAAACTTATTTGTGGGGTACACGAGCTGCCATATGAACTAATCTGCCAGCACAAGAATAAAAGGTGTGTTCTTTGTTCAGGAATGCTCAGCAAGTGTGATACACACGAGTTTGCTTTCACTTGATCTGCACCTCAGCGATTCACAGGGAGTCTAAAACCTTGGACCTTCCCAAGCTGTTCTTGCCTTGGCTCCCACTCACTCTAAGCAGCAAAGACAATTCCTTTGTTTGCCTTCTCCAGTTCTGAGGTTGCTACCTGGTATAAATTAGCTCTTGTTTTTACGTATTATGGATTAAATTCTGTCTTTCATTCTTAGCACAGCTTTGTGGTTGTCTCTATGTCCTTATAATTGAAAGAGACCATTTTTTTTCAGTTTTTTCAATTTTTTCAGTTTTTTCAAATTTTTCAGTTTTTTCAATTTTTTCAATTTTTTTTCCTTTTTTTTTTTT
>VZTD01001489.1:688920-750898 GCA_013397725.1 Rhagologus leucostigma | reverse complement strand
TTTTTTTTTTTTTTTTTTTTAATTCTCTCTTTATTCTACCTGTTAATAAGGCTAGGGGCACTGCAGGCTCCTGGTCTGGGAGAGCCAGCCAGGGACATCCCTTTACAAAAGGGAATTACATGGATGACACGAGTGCCTAATCATTCAAAATAAAAGCCACTAAGTAGCGAATGAGAACTGGAAGATAACACAAAAATCACTTTTTCTTGGCCTTTCCGCAAGTTTGCAAGTCAGCAAAATTAATGTAGCAACTGCAGAAGGCCAAGTGATAAGGCAAGGCTTCAAACCCCCCTCACTGTTTCACTGTGCTCTGTTTCTCTAATGCCGAGATGTGCTTCTCAGTAAAATGTAACTGATCAAAGCAGACACAGGGAAAGACACGGAGAGTAATCCATAGCTGACCCCGCTTTATATGGGATTTTCTAGCTGATTGGATTCGTAGCAAAGAGGACTAGAAAAAGGAAAAGAAGCCATTTAGTAGCAAGTCTTCTAAAAACATTTTATGGTGGTGTGGAGGTTGAGGCAGTAACTCTATAAAATTCAAATGGAAAAAAGAAAACCCCACCAAACACACAACAAGGGACTTGATTTGTTAGGGCTGAATGTAATTATGAAAACTCTGATCAATTCTAGTCCTGAGATGGTAATCACGTTACCATAGATGCAGAGGCCTGAAGCAAGAAGGTAACAAGAAGAACATATCTGCTCTTTTACCCTATTTTTTGAATCAAAACATGTGGTTTAAATAGGTCTTTGGTTGTTTATAATTAAATTTTCCTGAACAATACATGAGTTGACCATTTCTCGACTGTCTGGGGCATCTGTTTTCACGTACTTCAAATACAATAAAGTTTTTTTGTTGTGTGTTGGGTTTGGGGTTTTTTTTGTTTGTATTTTTTTTTTTTATTTTCCTGTACAACAAAAGTAGGAATGGATGCAAACTTATAATCGGATATGCCTTTTGGGTACAGACAGCTGAATAAAAACTGCATGAACCCAATTTTGTCCTTAGTTACTCTTAGATAATCTTATGGAGCTTAAATTCTCCATGTGTAGTGAAGAGACAAAACTATTCTTAATTGTTCTGTGCAGAGCAGCTGTGTCCTCTAAGGAAACACTACATTAGCAACCCTTAATCAAAATAGCCTGGGCTCAGGGTTTTCTTTCAGTCTGTCTTGGAGTCAAGCTCGGTCCCTGCCGTTTGTCAGAGCTGATGTCAAAATACCTGATTTGCATGTTTTTTCTTACCTCTTCTGGAACTTGAATTCTTGGAACACTTTAATAAATTGCGAATTGCTCTGGTAACATGAAAAACACCCACGATGCGGGGCCACTGGACTGTTAACTATCCAAGGAGCTAAAAGCTCTTAAACTTCTGTTGCACAGGAACTCATTCTGGCTTGGTGTCACAGGCTCTTTGATTTTTTTTCTCCTGCTGTTTTTCATAAACTTCTGGTGCTTGGAAACAAAGGCTGGTCATTCTTTTCTCAGTAAAGGCATTTAATATCAAGATGTTTATCTTCATTTTGCCAGTGAAATAGAGCTACGTTTGTTGTCCATTTTACGCTAACTTTGAGCTTCTGATGTTGAATCTATGTGAGGAAAACCCGTACCATTTTATTTAAAGCATGTCAGCGGTATTGCAGCCTACTTTTTTTCTCTCCTGTGTTGTAATACTTTTATCATATGGCTTACAAAACGTATGTTCTGTATGAAGCAGATCTGTCACCATTTGAGAAAAAATGTCCAGTAGCAGCAGAATGCTACCCCACAGGTTTGGGTTTTCTTGTTTGGTTTTCTAAGTATCAGAAATGGAACAACCATAGTACGGTACAAGCAAATCATTCTTCAAAGTTACTTTTAAGTTTTAAAGTACTTGACTTTCTGGATTTTTTCTTTTTAATTTTTCTCTTCTAAAATTTGTGCCATTATTTGACCTGCCACTTCAGAAAGTAAATTTTAGATTCTAAAGGGAGAATTTTTTTACTTTGTTCCATAACAGTGACAAACTGCAAGGATTTGGGCTGTACCTGCAACTCTTTGCTCTACACAGCCAGACTTACCAGCAGAACGATGCAGATTACGTTATCTGTGCTTCATATGGTTTCTTATCTTGAGAATTCTGACCTTTCCATGTAAAATTTTGTCAGTTTTAGATAAAGAACCATTTAAAGTATTGCTTTTTTTGGATTTTGTTTTGTTTGTTTGTTTAAAGCAATACAACACTTCTCGAAGACAGATTGTATTCCGATAAACTCAGCAGGACTTTTAGATGAAATAAATGAAGAGAGCAAAGAAGATACCAAAATAAATGAGTGAGCACATTTAATACTGGGCTAGTCAGTGGAAGGAATTAAATATTGTTTATATCAACTCTTTGTGGCCCCACACACAATTAGTTCCTCTTTCACTGTGAATTTGTAGAGGGATTGTCTTTAGAAAAACAGAAATGGAATCATTCCTTGTTTTCAGGAGAACTGGAACAAAAATAGATCACGGGAAGTTTTTCTATCAGAAACTTCCTTAGGAGAAGGTGATTTGGCCTGGTATGATCTCTTTTATCTCTTCTTTGCTTCGGTTCCCTGTTGCTTTTATTCCCCTGCTCATACACATCATTGCTCCAGCTCTGGTTTGAAATTTCTCTTCATAATACGGAATTCCCCCAGGAACATAAACATCAACATTTCTGTCTAGGAGACTGATCTATCAGGCTTAGAGACTTTTTTTCTCCCCATCGCTTAAGTATCTTTCTGAACCAATAGTTATCTGCTCATATTTGGCATAATCTTTTAGTTCATTTTGCAGATCCGTGAGCACTGGCACAATTTTGACAAGCCAGGGAGAAACACGCCCATGTTGTATATTTCTACGAAGCCTGTTTTGCTTGCGTGATGTTTTGAAAATAGTCCAGTGAGTGAAATTTAGTATGTGAACAGCACAATAATTATGGTTAATATTCGCTTTTGTGTCTTTTATACTGAGCTGTAGAATTATTTTTCTGGCTATTTCTGATTTTTCTCATAATCAGATATTGTAGTGCATTGCATACAGTAGTGATTCTTTCCCTTGATTCGCTGCTGTAAGACATATTTCACTGCACTAATGATTGTTTTTGACCATTTTTCCCATTTTTTTCCCCAAATCACTGAAATCTCTGCTAGCACACAAAAATCTATGCAATTCTCCTTTGTTTTGCTGTAATAAAAAAATGGTACCTAAGGGTTTTGAGATAACAGGTTAGAATATTATTAAGGTAGTGTTTGTAGCTTAAAGGATTAGAAGAATTCCAAACAGTCCTGCCATGAAAGCTGTTTAGGGATACATAAGCCAGTTTAGATAAAATAACAGCTAACTGCAGTCCTCCCACAAACCTCAAATGGAGCTCTCTTTTTGTAACTCAGAAATGTTTGGCCGCTTTTTTCCCTTAATTTTTCATATTTTTCCTATCTCTGCACTTTGTGCAGAAGTATCAAGAAACCGCAATAAAGACTCTTCTGCAGACTCAAGGGATTATGATAAGTATCAGACATTGTAAATGCCCATCTGGACCTTCAGGGTATCTGAGCTTTGCCCATGACTAATTTCTGCCTGGCTCTGGAGGGAGCAGCTCAGGATGACGATTTTCCCATGGTAATGTACCTGAAGATGCTGTTTTTTCACCAAAGAGGCTTTTAAGAAAGATGTCTTCCCTCTTCCAGGACATCAGTTTGCAAAGCATTCCTTTGGTTTTTCTACCACATTATGAAGGCGGGGCGAGGGAAAAAGTCGAACCCCAACCCACAATCTCTGTCATTTCTTTTCTTTTGGCTGGTGCTGCTTATCTGCTTGCTGAAAGTGATGCTAGGGATTGCTAATGCATAACACGGGGTCTGCCAGCTGCCCTTTTGCTGTTGATACAGCTCTTAACGTGCATTTAGTGTAAACAGGTAAAATGTCAGGGTAGCTGGAAAGAAAAGAGCAGTGAAGTCAGTTAATTTGATGAAGCGCTCCAAGTGAAGTTCTGCCCTTAGCCGTACCTGACCGAGCTCCAGGGTAGGATTTCGGCTGTGAACGGTGGCAGACTTTTCCTGGATGTATTTTCGTATTTTGAAATCTGCGGGGAGCATGCTTCCCAGTAATAACTTGGGAAATTACCTCTTTCCAAGGAGTTTAGGGTGTTTTTGACAGCAGGATTTTTTGTGATATTTTGAAGATCAGTACGGAAGTGCAGAAACTTGCAAGTAGAATAAACGCGGGGTTCCTGTCTGACTAAAAGCTAGCTGGAAAGTTTTGAGATTTGCTTTAGGTGAGAACAAAAGTGCAGATAATCTCTTTTTGGTTGTGGAAGTATACGCCTGTGCTAAAATGACAACTCTTGAAAATGAAATTTTTGTGTCTTCCAAGTGAGTACTGTTTTCATCCAGCTTAGATACAATTAGCATTGCATTTAGTCAGGAAAGGAGGAAATGGAGCTGTGAATTCTTTACTGTTATTAATCTTGTTTGTCATCTCTCTCGCATCTGGGAAGCTTCTACTTCTAGAACATTCATAGTAGACAAAGAACTATTTCCCCACGTAACCACAGCAATTCAGGACGCAGAATATTTTCAAGAGAGTATGTTTGACTCTACAGCATGATAAAGAAGAATGGGTAGCTATTTTCAGAGACAGGCATACTTCATCCATCTCCGTCTGTTATTTAATTCTGACTCTCAAGAAATATAACCTAGGGTACAAAATAAGATTTGGTTTCTGTCGGTTCATTAGTGAAGCATAGATCCACCCTCCCAGCCAGTGTTTCAATCTGTACTTCAGTCTGACGTGTGCTTAAATCTCATATTAATTGTCTGGTTTAAGACAAACTTCACTAGCATCCTAGACAGATAGAAGGAAAGCCACCCAGGCTGACAATTTACATTTCTTACGGAACTGAGCATGTAGTTACACATACCAGAGGATAAACCACTCAAAGCTGTCCCTGGAAGTAGCAGAGTACAAATCATTGAGATGAGACTACACTGAAGCGTATTGAGGCATTGTGGTTAAATCTGATATTTAGGGCGCTTGTCCCTGCAACGTGGAACCTCTTTGAAGAATCTGTTCTAGCACCAAATGCCCATTCCATGATTTTACTTGCAGTGAAGTGTTTAGAAAATCTTTTCTAAATAAATTGTGCAGCAAATATGAGGCAGAACAGAATATGGGCAGGAGACGGAGGTACGTTCTCAGTTTGCTTTTTCTGCTGGCTTCTTTGTAAATCGCCTCTGTAACGTGTTGGGATTTTTTCCTCTTTTGTTCTTGCTTCTCCTCAACTAGCTGGCTGGTTTGGCATCCTATACTTGTGGGTATTTTTAGCATCTCTTGAAAAACTCAAAGATGGATTCCTGCTGCTGATCAGCCAATGCCGTGTTTTCCAGTAGTTGCCATCAAAATATCTCTGATCTGCTTCCTTGGCGCTCTTTACTCACCTATTTTTTTTTATTCAATATCCATAATATTTATTTCCTAGCCAGTGTTCCCTCTTTTGAGGGAAGGAGACATATGGATTCTGGCTGCTACTCTGTATGTCTTTTGCTGAGACTACTGACTTGCTGGGTAAATACCTGTCAAAAAACTTTAGGGGTGTATTTCCATGGTGATTGCAACATGTTTACTGTAGTATCTGCCTCGTATTTTTGTGGTGTAAGTGATCCCTTTTCCTCTTTGCGTGGCTTTTTGTGATACTGCGGGGATGTGCCTGACAGGAGTTCTGTCAAAATAACATTTCTTTGTATTTAATGCAATGGGATTTTATTTTAATTGAAGAATAACTAAAAATGAGAGAGGAATTGTCTTTGAACAAAGACCATAGAGTCGGTTTTCTTTTTTTTTTTTTTAAGACCTACCCAGTACATCTCCTGATGCAGTAGCTGCCTTATACAGAAACCTGAGTTTGCTCACTCTTAACTCAAAGAAAATGTTCTTAGTTATTACCAGCTGTTTATTAGCAGTGTCCCTATCAAAACTTGCAAAGTCAGTGCCCTTTTTCCTGGCCTCTCTCAGGACGCGTTCTGGGAGCCTAGAGTGGCTGTGCAGTACTTACTGCTGTGCTCCAGCGACATTTCTAGCTGAAGCTTTTGCTAAGATAAAAATGAGTCTGAAACGCAGGCAAACAGGTAAAAGGCAAACCTGAAAGTGAGGCAAGATTGGCTTCACCTCTCCTTACCTGGAGTGCTGTGTGACTGCCACGGCACCTGCCCAGCTCTCAGCCCACAGCACAGGTACCCATTTACAGCTGGGTCAAACGAGGACAGCCTTTTACACAATTTCAGTAGGAGAGCTCTGCCACCTACATCCCTGAAGCGAACATGTTCTTTATTTCTTTTTAACTCTTCTCACTTTCGAGGGCCAGATTTCCGACCCCCAAAATACACGAGCTGGATTCAAACCAGATTTCTGAATTAGCAGACTTCTCCGGGAGGCCCTCGAGGAACCATGGGAACGTGGCTGTCTTTGTGAGCTCTCTCCACCTCAGCTCACGAAGACAGCATTGCAAACAAGGCACGTAGCACTGGCAGGTGTTCCCCAGGTGTTGCTCAGCCTTTTCAGCATTACCCTGGAGAGTGCATTATTTTAGATTTATTACATCCCCTGTGCCTGTCCACTTCCACTCTTCCCTACTCGTGTGGTAAAGATTAAGCGGTGTTATGTTCCTTGCTGACTAGCCTGAAGCAACAGCACCTACAAGCTGCAAGTTTGCTGTCAGAGGATGGAGCAGCATCTTGGATACTTGGATTTAAGTACTGATAAAGTCATGGTTTATCAGTCGCAGCCTCATGTGCAGAAGGCTCTGGATATCAAGTGTCACAGTAAGGAGCGTGTTTGTGATGCATGTGCCCAAAACAGGAAAAAAAAACAGGTTTGAAATGCCTACTGATGAATTCTGGGAGATTTTAGTCCACCAGTATCACAGGATATCGTGAAGAGAGGGGAAAATCATGGCTCACTAAAGTGGGGAAACAGGCACAGAGAAGCCAGGGCTGATTGAGAGTTTCCATTCTCACTGAGCTGAGTCTGCATGTGGCTGATGCTTGCTGTACCATGTCCAGCTGCCATCACAATTTCATTATGTTTACCTCAAATATATCACTGAAACCTTATTTATTCTCCTCTGGAAGCTTATTTCTTGTCCATTCAAAACTTCCAGTGATGCCAGAGCCTGGGACATGCAAGGAGTACAGCACGGAAGGGGAGGCTGGTTTAGAGCTGCTCAATCCTTTCCTTCTTATTCGGTATAGAGATATAAAGATGGAATTTCTTACGTGGAAAGATAAGGCTTTTGCTTTTCAGAAACGATCAAATGAAGCTTGGTAATATCCCAAAGGTTTTGTTTTCTTCTATTTGGCTAAGGAAAAAAAGACACCAACTAATACGTCTTACATTTTGACAGTGCCTTTCTTTAAACAGCAACTAATTTAACTGAACTCTCGGTTAATTGGTTTAAAAATACGAAACGGCTCAACTAGGGTGTGCAGTCAGCTTTTCATAGCACATCCTGGAGTCAGTTACCATGGCACTGGGAGAGATTTTTGGTCTCCATGGCAACCTCAGGTCGGCTTGTCGCACCTTTTATCTTATGCAGACTGAGAGCAGCAGTGTGTGTGTGGTATCTGGAGTTAATATGTCAAGCAGGAGGCAGATACGTTACCAGAGAGGTGCCGGGTTTTTTGGGTTAGTTTGGGGATTATTTCCCCTGCTTTAAACTCAGCAAGTCTGTTAATTATTGCTAATCAGGCTAGTGGCAGGAGCAGGCAGTAAGGGGCGGGGGGAAGCAGCACTGCCTGGTGGGCACATGGACAGCCAGGGTGCTCCTGGGGGCTCTGCAGCAGGTGGGACATCTCTTTTCTTTCCCTCCTGGAGAGCAGCCTGCAGAGCTGGAAAGCCACAGCTCCGTGGGCTTTTTGGGGCCCCTTTGCAGCTGGTTGTTCTGGGCGGCTGTTTGCTAACCCTGCCGTGAGATGAGTGGTGCCTTGGGTCCCCTGTACTCGGTGTGTTTAGTCAGGCAGCTCCCACAGAATAGTTTGGGTGGGAAGGGACGTTTTGAAGGCCACCTAGTTCAACCTCCATGCCACAGGCAGGGACATCTTCAGCTAGACCAGGTTCCTCAAAGCCCCAGAGAACCTGGCCTTGAACTCTTCCAGGGACTGGGCTTTGGCTCTGGCCAGGGCTAATGCATGGCCAGGACCCTGCTGTGAGGTGCCCTGGTGAGAAGCTCTATCTCCAGACCTTCAGTGCCTCCTGTCACTGGTGGCACCAGCTCTGGTGGTGCAGCGTCTGCCATGCAGTGCCATCGAGGTCCTCTCCTGCTGCCTGCATGCAGCAAGAGGAGCGGGACAGCCCAGCCCAGGGAAGGTTGTCATGGCCTTCAGGAATGAAGGAGGGAGAGAGTAGGCACCAACTGGGCAATCATGCTTCAAGTCCACACCTTCTCAAACTGCTCATGGTGTAAATGTTGGGCAGCTTGTCCAGGTGAAGCAAGGGGTCTCCTTCAGCTTTCTGATCCATCTGTGCAGGCTGTGGCATGTGCTCGTGTGGGATTTTTTTTTGCTCATGTTTGCTCATCCCTGTTGAAGCTGTGGAGGCTACACCTTCAGGCACAGTTATTCCCATTAAAACCGACCCTCTGTAGCTGGAACAGCTGGGGCTGGAGGGAAAAGCTGCCTCCTTGGCCTTCTGGCAGAAGGACTGCCCGGCAAAGCAGAGTGCAGGGACCAGCAGTGTCAGCATTGCTGACCTCCCTCTCTCTGCCTGTCTTCACTCACACTTTCCAGGCTTTGCTGTGTCTCTCTGCTGGATTGACATGGTCAGGGGCTGTTTTTACAGGTCAGAGGCCCCAGTAAAGACCCACCTCTGTTCGTGCGTTGGGCTTGTCTTATGAAATCACACTGGTGGTGTTCAGGCTCTGTTGCTGGAAATCACCAAAGAGTTCCTGGAGCTGCGAAAAAAAGGAAGTGTAACCCTGGCAACCTAATGCTCAGAGCTGCTTGAAGTGGTCCTCTGTACACTCACTACTTGTTTTCCTTGAAATTGTAATGGCTGGAGACAGTAGGCTGGTTAGAGAGACTGCAATGGAAGCAGGAATTAAGACACTGTTTTCTGATTCCAGGACAGATTGCAAACCCTTTGTGTTGCTCTTATCTGGGATTTTGTGTGCTCTCGGGGCAGAGGGGCACATGTAACCAGGAGATAGTTGTTTAGCAGTGGGCGTGTGGTGTGAGGTGAAGCCTCTCTAGTTACGCTGCTGACTGAAAATAGCCAGTGCATAACCCATGTTCACAGTGATTTCTGAAAGTTTGGTCAACCAGGAGCCTCTTTAATATTCCAACACGGATCTCTCCAACTGCCTGTTTTTAGAGCAGAACATACTACAAAGAGAGCAGGAGCAAGTAAGTTTTGCTTTCAGTGATGAGTGGACCGTGTTCACGTGAAACTGGCAGCCCTGAAAACCTTCAGTAGCTGACAGACAAGCGAGCACCACAACACATTTAAAATGCCCCTACGTTTTTCACGTGTATTGTCTTGCATTCACACTGATGCCTGTGTAGGCTTTGCATGGAAAGGTTGTGGTAGCAGAGGGACTTCAGGGGTGGCTTCTGTGAGAAGCTGCCAGAAGCTTCCCCATGCCCAACAGAGCTGATCCCAGCCCAGCTCCAAGACCGAGCCACAGCCCTCAAAGGCTGAGCCCACCAGCAACTAGGGTAGTGCCCCTGCAATAACAAATTTAAGAAGGGGGAAAAAAGTTGCTGGGCAACAGCAATCGTAGCTGGCAAAAGGCGGGAAAATATGTGACAGGAACAATTCTGCCGACGCCAAGGTCAAGGACGAAGGAGGGGGAGGAGAATGCTCCAGGTGCCAGAGCAGAAATTCCCCTGCAGGCCATGGTGAGGCAGCTGTGCCCCTGCAGCCCTTGGAGGTCCACAGTGGAGCAGAAATCCACCTGCAGCCCACTGGAGACCCCGCACCACAGCAAGTGGGTGCCTGAAGGAGGCTGTGAGCCCATGGGAAGCCCGTGCTGGAGCGGGCCCCTGGGAGGACATGTGACCCCACGGAGAGAGGAACCTACCTGGAGCAGGTTTGCTCACAGGAATTGTGATCCTGCTGGGGACCCACGTCGGAGCAAGCCCGCTCCTGAAGCATGGAACTCCTGCTGGAGCAGTTAATGAAGACCTGCAGCCCCCTGCGGGGAAGGATGTGGGAGAAGTTCAGGGAGGACTGTCTTCTGTGGGACGGACTCCATGCCGGAGCAGCAGAAGGGAGTTGAGGAATCCCATCCCCTGGGAAAAAGGAGTGGCAGGAACCACTGACTGCATCCCCCATTCCCCATCCCCCTGTGTTGCTGGTGGGGAGGAGGTAGAGGAAATCAGGAGTGATGTTAAGCCCGGAAGAAAGGAGGGGGTGGGGGGGGGAAGGTGTTTTTAAGATCTGGTTTTATTTCTCATTATCCTACTCTAATTTGATTGGTAGTAAATTAAACTAATTTCCCCAAGTCGAGTCTGCTTTGCCCGTGACGGTAATTGAATGATCTCTCCCTGTCCTTATCTCGACCCATGAGCCTTTTGTTATATTTTCTCTCCCCTGTCTGAGCGGGTGATGAAAAAACCCACAGGAGGCCCACAGATTTATGCAGGAGGCTTTCGTTAAACCTCGTTTGGACTATGGAGTTTTCTGCTCCCTTAATGTAGAAAGGAAAAACTTTCCCTCCAAAATCAAATCTTTTCTCAATTTTGTTTCTAGTTCACGACCAATGGAATGAAAATCAAGGCATACGGAATATTTTCAGGCCTCAAAATAGATTTACATTTCATATGGACACAGGCTTTGGTTGAGTCTTATTTTATCATCTGTTCTTAACTTAATGATGAGGCCAAGGAGCAAAGTTTGGATCCAGTTTTAAGGGAGGAAAGTATGTGTTGCAGGGAAGGCTGTATTTGTGATGGTGTTAAGCTCTCTGGCTCAATTTAGCAAGTCTGTTTTAAGATTCAGAAATTACATTTTTTTTGTATAAAGAATTGATACATAAGTCTGTATGCTTTTAAATATACGGATTTCATTTAGAAATTCGACAGCCAGAATTGAAAACGCTTAGCTGTGACACAGAATTACTCTGTTAAATATCAGGGAGAAAAGAGAGAAAGATGGGAACCAGATGCCAAGAGCATGTTTTAGATCCACCCCAGCGTTAGATGGGAGTGCTTCCTCTCTCACCTGTGCTCTGGCTGTTCTGTGCTGGAGTCGAGCAGCTTTCCTGCAGCTCTCCCAGCAGGCAGCTGCCCTGACAGCATCACACTCCCGCTGCCTCGAGAAGGCAGAGCTGGAAGGATGAAGCTCCTGTTTACATTTCAAACGTTGCTCTGGCCAATACACTGCAAGACAGGAAAACACACATGTTGAATCTGTAAAAATCCACCAGCTTTTCGAGTTGGTTCTAACATCGGATGCCTCCTTGTTTCTTTTCCCGTAGCACACGTGTTTGAGAAAAACCTGTGACTGCTGTAAGGGGCAATTACTTGCTCTGACAGTGGTGGCTTTCAGTGCTTAAAACAAAGCTTAACAAGTGCATAACATCCCTGTACAGTGTTTTCAGGAACTGCTCTGTAGCAACAGAGGGAAGGAACGAGCAAAGGCAGAGCATGTTCTGCCTTCTGCCTGACTTGAGATAAATGACAGTAATCACATAGAGAGTAATCTGGCCTTTTCTGCTCTGCCCACCTGCTGCTGCTGTTGTCATGCTCTGCACTCTGCTGCCATCCTCCGTGACAGCAGCGCCTCCAGCTTGGCACTGCTGGGAATAATTAGGGGTGGCACAGCTCTGCAGCTGCTGCGGCGGTACGGGGGGGTGCGGGCACAGAGGGGGCAGAGAGCTGGGCTGGAGCAAGCATAGCAGGAAATTAGCTGAGCTGTCATGCCTGCAAGCAGGGAGGGTTTTAGCTCTAGCATGAGCTGAGGGCGTGCAAGGGAAGGTTTTCCATCTGGGGAATGAGAGGCTGCAGACAGAGATCTGAGGGTCCTTCCTGGTCGATGGCAAGCTGGACATGAGTGAGCAGTGCCTTGGCAGCCAGGAGGGCCAACCCTGTCCTGGGGACACCAGGCACAGCATCAGCGGGGCAAGGGAGGGGATTGTCCCTCTCTGCTCTGGGATGGGGCATCCTCACCTTGAATATTGTGTGCAGTTTGGGGTGCCACAATGAAAGACAGACATTAGGCCATTAGACAGTGTCCAAAGGAGGGCAACAAAGATGGTGAAGGGCCTTGAGGGGAAGCTGTGTGAGGAGAGGCTGAGGGCACTCGGTCTGTTCAGCTTGGAGGAGACTGAGGGGAGACCTCACTGTGAATTGAAACATGCTCACAAGGGGAAGAGGAGGGGCAGGCACTGATCTCTTCTTCCTGGTGACCAGTGATAGGACTCGACAGAATGGCCTGAAATTCTGTCAGGGGAAGTTTAGCTTGGATATCAGTAAAAAGGTTCTTCACCCAGGGTGGTTGGGCACTGGAACAGGCTCCAAGTGGCCACAGCACCAAGGCTAACAGAGCTCAAGAAGCACTTAGACAATGCTCTCAGGCACAGTGGGGTTCTGGGGGATGATGCTGTGCAGGGCCAGGAGCTGGCCTTGATGATCCTCATGGATCCCTTCCGATTTGGGACAATCTGTGATTCCATCAAGTCGATGACTGTGTTACAGGGGAGAGAACAGGACACCGTGAGAAGTCCAGCCACAGTCTGAAGTGTGGATTGCCAGAACATAGCTCCGAGGGCAGGGCTTGGCATCTTTAAACACAGTCATGATCCCTTAAAATTACCTCTGCCCCGTACAAGGGGAGCCCTTCACAGAGCAGTCACTGCTTCTGTGGAATTGTCCAGGGCAGAAATCCTCCTGTAGGCAGCAGGCTGTTTGAAAGGGCAGGCACTGTCAGCTTTCTACCAGCAGCAGATCTTCAAACTCTTCAGTACATCCCAGCTGCAATTAACAAAGAAACACAGGTCTTTAAGTGTGGAGTAATTTTTTAAAATAACTTTTAATAGGGAATTTAAGAGTACAAATCCTACTGGATGTAGCTTATTGGAAATGTGATTGGGATATGGAGAATAGGTAATGAATGAGCTGGTGAAGAGAGCAGGGTAAGGAGTAGCAGCTTGTAGGACATGGAGGTCTCCCCAGGCCCTGAGTTCACAGACTGCACACTGATGTGATGTTAGTTAGGGCTAAACAGTGACTTACAACCGTGCACGGATAGGAATGGGTTTCTAGAGGTTGGAGGTGTTCCTATTAATGGCATGTGCCAGCACCCATGCCAGGCTGCAGCATGTGAGGTCATTATTTTACCTGATCTAGCTTTTTTGGGCTGATCCTCCATACTTCAGCATAAACAAAGGCAATTCTAAGAAATATAAACGCATAGGCTTGTTCTGAGGACATACTACATTGGGTTTTGTGTGTGTATATATATATGCATATATGTATATGTATTTTTATGTATATATATACACTTTTACACGTATTTAGTGTAAAATCGTACACTGCCATGACAGCGTCCAATCATTTTGGGCTGATTGATTGAAACACATGTAACACAAAAGATTAATTTTCCAGAGTAGATAAGCTGGAACTGATCTTAAAATGTGAAATAAATAGGGACAGTTAGACTTGTCTCTATCTTTATTGAAAGTTACTACTTGGAGGCTTCTGACATGGAAGATGCTTAGGATTTATCACCAGTGCCCGTGCCATGGGTAAGCCTCTGTGGATGGTAGTTTTGAGTCCTCTCATAGTTTCCATTGCTCCCTTTGGACTTGCTTTAATCAGTCCCTGTGTGGCATCCAGGAATGAGCACTCAGACCTGAAGCCTTCCAGTTCAATGGAATGGAAAGATAATTTCGCACTTTAACTTTTCTTATACACATCAATATTTCAATATCAGTTATGATTACTTGTTCATATGTTGTGAAGTAATCTCTGAAACAGTGTTCCTACCAGTTTGAACCTTTTTTTCATCTGAGTCTAGTTTTTCTACATTTGCAGCAGATAAGAACACATTACATAAATTACTGAAGTCGAGTTGTACTTCTCTTGTCTTTTCTCTCTCTGTTACCAGGTCCTAAAAAGAAATTAGACTGGTGTGAGATGATGTTTTTCCACGACCAATCTCTGCTGGATGTTAATAATTACCTTCCATATAGTTACAAGTATCTCATCATTTGTTCCAGGAATTAAAGTTAAACTGGCTGGTTCTAATTCACTTAATTCTCCTTTAATGTCTTCTAAGAAATAAAAAACTAGAGAATGGGTAAGGTATTAGACATCACATTTACCTGTCTTGGTGAGTTATCAAAATAACTGCTAAAAGCTCCAGATCTCATCAGTCAAACCCTTAGGTTTGGTCTGCAATGGAGCTCATCAGATCTAGGCAATTTGAAAACAACTGAATTTAACTAATACTTGTTAATTGGGGGAGTTTTTTTCTTTTCAAAGACTTAGCTCTTGCTTTTCTGTGACTGGAATCAAAGCTGATACCACCTGATGAAAGCTTGTCTTTTGTGATGATCGACACACAAAAGAGCATTAACAACTTGACCTTTTTGACCTCATACATCAGTGACTTTCACGCTGAGTTTCACGGCAGAGTACTCTTGAGCCTTCCTTTATTGTTCATGTCTTTACTAAATGATTTCTTAATGTTTCTTGCTGATTACATCCAACTTTGTACCCTGAACACTCTTAGTGAGTAACACTCTGTATTTTAATGTAATCTTGTTGGGTTTTTGTACATTTTTAGGGTAATCTGACTTGGTTCTCACTGCTGGTTTGCTTCCTTCTCACGCTTCAGGTCAGCAAAGAGCTCACGGTCTAGTCGAAGTTACTGTGTCACTTGTCTTTTCTTCATCATGAAACTGCTGGCACATAAGGCCATAAGAACTGTTTCATTAAAGAGCTTCCATCTCTCCTTAATGTCTTTTTTCCTTAGACCAGTCCTCTGGAGACCTTTCCTGACAATCCTCTGGGATTGCTGAAGTGTACTCCCTTGAGATCCGTTCAGATGACTTTCCTGTTGTGCTGCCTTCCTATTCTAAGGTGTTAAGAGTGGAAAAAGGAATACTTTTTATCTTTTCCCTTTAAGTAGTGCCACCAGATTTTTCCTGTGATGTCCCAGATTTTACACGCAGGAGAGTATTCATTCACATCACCTCCCTTTCACCTCAGGTGCCCAAGTTCAGAGGTTAGTCTTTGTCAGCTCCAGGAATAGTTGAAGGGAAGTCACGGGATGTTTGTGTTGGCAGTGTGGATTCACAGGCCACCTAAACTCTTGCTTTGAGTTACAGTCTAGCAGAGCCCCTTGACTGAATACCTAATTTAGGCTTTTAAGTTTGGTGCTCAGAGTTTGGTACTTTTCCACGTCATGCCTTTCTTTGTTCCCTCCCCATGTCCACTTCAGCTTTACACTGCACTGCAATGTCTCTTTAGGACAGAAATGGAGGACCTGAAGGCAAGAAATGTGATCTGGGAAGTCACAATGCACTGTGCAATTTTCTGCTTTCTGGCTGATAAATTATTGTGTCTTCAGTGTGCTCTGGCATGCAGTGCAATTTGTCCATGCAGCAGTGATGATAGGTTGTCTTGAGCTAATAATCAGGACCCCTTTGCTTAGGCTCCTCAGCCTTTTAGGGAAGACTTAAAGAAGAGTTCTTATCTCTTTGCCAGTTTTCGTTCATGTTTTGTCGTAAATGGAGAAGGCTCTTAGCCTTGAGAGTGATCACCTTAAGGGTGATCACCTTAAGAGGCAATTTAAGAGAGGAAAAATAATCACCGTTTGCAGTGACAGATTGTCTTGTGCATCTCAAGAAAACACAGTTAATTGAATGTTGCAAAATGCTTAGAAAAGGAAAGCTGCCTCTCCTGTCATACATCTGAGATCTTTGTGCCACCAAAAAGCAGCACCTCTGGCTTTGCACTGGAGTTCTCTCAGCCTTTCAGCCTTGGTGTACAATTTCACACTATGTACCCTGTACCTTCCACTTTGCAGTCAGGGTATCACCCAGAACAGGATTCCAGGCTGCTCTCCTGTCCCCTACTCTCCATTTTCTAGGAGTTCCTCACCACACAAAAAAAAGGTTTCTTTCAAATTCAAAACAGGCTGGCAGAATCACAGGAGCAGTACAATTGCCTTGCAGGAAAACACTGAGGAGAATTAACTTAGCTCTTCAGCTTTAAACCTGCATCATTAACTACTTAAGTTTGATTATTTGCACCAAAACTATTAATGGGTAGCCTCTCATTCCTGAGGGAGTGAGACTGTTTTCTCATGACAGATGGAGCAGGAATTGCTCCTTGGCAAAATCAGAGGCTGAAGGTCAGTTGTGTCCTCTTGAATGTTTGTAGTGATAAAATGCTTTCCCTTTCTCAGTATGATCTGTACCTCAGCACTGGCATCTTTCACTGCAAAATGTAAGGCTCCCTTATTGATGTTTTAATTCAATTTAAGAGTTTTCTTGATGCCGTTTAACGATAGAGATGTTTGTGCTTCAAGATTCTCTTATTCTTGCTTTGGGGATTTGCTCCATTGTGTTAGTCCAACTTCATGACTGTTTCAAGATCAGTTTTAAGTAATCAAATTAATATAGATGCAACCCAACATCTCCCCTACCTAGAACTTTTAAGGGGGTTTTGCAGCTGGTTTCAATGAATGTACGCTCTCAGTTTACTGGGAGAGGCCAGTTTAACAAAGACTTTTCTTTCCCCAATATTTTTTTCCTATGTCAACAAGGTATAGCCCAGTGAAACTGGTGACTCCAGCTCTGAGACATTACAGCATGTACTGTACTACTAAGAATGCCATGGAGCTAGTCATTAATATTTCCATGAAAATGATATTTTTAAAGCAAGTGGATTCATCAAAACTGAACCAGTTCACGTCACAAGTTAGTTTTGATTAATTTTTCAAGACAAATATTTTTGGGGAAGCTGAATTTTTCCAAATTTGCAATACATCTATTTTGACCTTTTTTAGATTTTAAAATAGTTATTTTTCATTTGAAGATGACCTTTCCTTTAGAAAGCTAAGCTAATTATCATTAAAAACTTTTCGAAACTAAAAAATTTAATATTTAATCGTTTAAACAACCTGAATAGATTTTTTTTTTTTGAGTTCTTCTGGGACAGAAAATTGCATTTCTGCACAGCCGCAGATGTTGCCTGCCACTGACTGGCATGGGAGCCGAAAGCCTGCATCGAAGCATAATACAGGGTTTAGTGGGGGTTTCATGGGAAGAAGCTTCCAGACTTTTTCTATTCCATTACATAATCTGGGAAAAACGAACAAGTTGCTACACAAGAAGATAATTACTGCAGCCTTTTTATAGTTGTGTTTACAGTTGTATTTACACCCTTTTAGCACAGATAGCTACTCCTTCAGAAACAAGCCTGACCCCTAAATTGGGAATTATGCTCGCCATTACTGCAGCACATGCATTCAAGAACCTTTTTACTCCTCTTCCCCTCTTCTCATGAGATTTTCATGTGTGTTTTGTGAGTGCTTACCAGGCTGTGGACTGAAGTGGTGTGCTATTATATTAATGTTTTGAACGATTCCTGTGAGAGATCCAAAAGAAGATCTTGTATTCTGCAAAGTAAATAAGTATCAGAAAGATGTGGAAGTGTTTATTGCAGAAAGAGCTTTTCTAAATGAACTCAGCTATCTAACAGCAAATACCACAGCTATTTTTGTTAGGCTCTCCAAAATCATATACTTCTCAAGTAACATCTGCCACGGTGAGGACTGACTTGAGTTTTCCAAAGCACTCTGTCTCGAAAATATAAGCCTTCTTTAGCCCATCAAACCATGGGTATTCAAGTCTTGTATTTTCCTACCAGGGTACGATACCCACATTTTGTTTACGGCTGCTGTGTGTTGATCCCACCACTTAGAGCCTCCTTTTCTCGATACAGAGCTAATTGAAGTTGTAAATTCTGCAATACTTATTGGGTGGAAGTTCACTCTCAACTGATCCTCCTCGCAGTGTGCAATTCGTTTGCTTTCTCTCTTCAGGATCAGCACTGGCCACTTATCCCCAACCTTCAACACTGATATTTTATGCCTCTTGCTTATTTATGCCCTTTTCTGTAGCTGTATTTATGATATATGTTCAAATTCACAGAGGATTTTGAGTGGTGCGTAACTGAAGCGCAGAGATTCTCATAATATCTATGGATTCTTCACTGTATTTATCTGGTCTCAGTCAGCACAAACGATCCGGACTCCTCCTTTCTGAGCAGGTTTCTTAGCTCCATGAGACCTCTGAGCACTGAATTCAGTCTGCTCAAGAGTTTCTGAGTCTTCTTGTTTCTTGTGTCTCTCTCAATCTCCATGACATGTAAGATAAAGGCCCAGTTTCTGACCTCCTTGTCTCCTTGTGTGCGTGTTCACCACTATTCATGTCCCAGCATTCTGCACACAGTTTGTGGAAAGCTGCTTTTGGCCGTCTCTTCAAGAGAAGCATCGAGGTTTGAAGGGTGTGCATTTTCCTTGACGGGGAGGTACACAATGGTTTAGATTGCTCTTGTGTGCTGAAGTATCCCATGGATCACAAATTGCAGAATTAATAATCTCTACGTGGGTAGATTCCACTAACTGTTAAGCCTGAAGCTAAGATTGATAATCATACAGATGAGAGTCTAAATCTGTGTTTTGGAGGATCCTGGGAGTGGGAGGAAGAGATGGGGGTGCTGAGGAGTGACAATAAAGGTCAAAGCTTGTAAAGAAAAAAGGGTAGAGAGGAAGAGGAGAAAGCAGCTGCTGTGAAGTCCCCCTTTCAGTAGCATAGTTAGAACTCATGGCTAGAGATTCCAGCTTCTTGTTCCCTCATCCATGCCGGACAAGCCTGACTTAGGGGGTTTAGCCTGCATTTTCTTGTCAGCTGTAGTACATTGACACTGATCTTATAAAATCAAGACAAAACCCCAGTATCAGTGTCAGGTAACAACAGGACACACCAGGCTTCCAAGTCAGTGTCTGCTGTTCTGCATTTTTCGCACGTGGATGTCATTGAGATTCCTACTGTCCCACTAGCTACTCTTCATTTCTCCAGCACTGTGCCTTCCCTGATAACCTTGACACACTTGTTATATAAGAAAGCTGAAGTCACGTACTATTTTTCCTGTCTAATCCTTGCCAGTTGTTCCATTTAGGCCTCCCTGCAACTTCACATGAGACGCTATATACATTGAGGATCTTTGTGAAGGGGCAGACACAACAGCAGATGAGGCTTTAAACCTTTATAAATATTAAAGGAGCTATGGAAGTCTTTGGGACGCTGAATAGGTGAAGGCAGAGTAAAAGGGAGCCCATATGTTTAGAGAAGGGACGTGAAATAATCCAGTAAAAGTGCATTATATCTTATTGCGGAAGATACTAATTCTGAGTCATGTGGCAGATGATTGAGGAAAGTAGGTAGAGGAGGACCTGCTGCAGTTGCACGTCCATCAACAGTGCTACTTGTGACAGATTCCTGTGTTGCTGAGGGGATCACACAACTTAGTGTGTCCAGAAAGCATTTCATCACATTTTTATTTCCAAGAGACATGAGATGATTTTAGTGGCAAGAGTCTGGCGCTGAAAACATCAGGTCCCAGGTTTGCAATTAGTTGGCTTTGTGTTCCAGGAAAAGACATCTAACTTCCCTGAGTCTCTGTTTAACCATCCATAAATGAGAATAATTCTCGCATACCTTCCAGGCTGCTGAAATATTTAATTAATTAGTGTTTCAAAACTGTTCTGGATGATGCAGATACGAGGCACAGTAAAGTCCTGCTATTATTTCTTAACACTACATATACCTTCCTTCTCTTTTATTTGTCACTGTAAAAAACCCCTTTGCTGCAAGCTACTGAAGCCGCAAGGTGTTTTATTCTATCACCCTATACTAGCCTTCCAGCCAGAAAAAAAGAACTGAGCCAGACACTGAAACGTTTACAGAGACTTTTTGGTAATTGCTGCAGTTAATAGAAACTCCAGTTGCTTTAAGAGAAGTTTCAGTTTATGGCTGTGTTTGAATTTAACGTGCCGTGAAACCATTGTGACATGCACAGAGCCTGAAGCTTTTGCTGCTCAAACCTTTCTCCACAAAGCTGAGAATCTTAATGAGAAATGAAGGCCCCAAGCTAAGGATCTCACAACAGGCTGCTGCTGTAAACAGAGCAGAAAATGCCCCCCAAGGTGAGAAATTCTCTTTAAAAGATTACTCTGCCGTGGAGACGGAGCAATGCCAGAGCTTCCATTAGTGACCAAGTCATTCGGAGCCAGGTAGGTGTTTTGGCAGCCACCATATGATAAAGAAGGAAAACCCCACAGCACTTTGGAATATTTCTGCAGCAGTGCTCGGGCCACCATGAGAGCGCCGAAGTAAAGCTCCTCCACTGCCGGAGCTTCTCTTTCCTGACAGTTTACTTAATTCTCCCACCCACCAACCCCTTTTCCCTTCCGAAGCACGCATTGACCCAGAGGTTGCTGGATGTCTTGGTTCAACAGCATTTTGCAGAAGAGAGACAGATCAGTGTTAACTTCTGGTATCGGGGAACGTTTGATATTAAGGTCTGGCCACCATTTCACCAGGCATGTTTTGAGAGCCAGCATGGGCAGCAGCACAGCCGTGTCCTCCCTCCCTCTTCTGAGCAGGCAGGTGAATCCTGCCACTTGCATCATCACATTCACAGCAACCAAGCTGCACTCAGTCAAAGTCTATTTCTGGTATTTGGGTTATTTACAAAGAGAGATTCAGTGCAATGCAGCAAATTTAGCCTGAATTCTTGGTTTGTTAAGCTCCTTCACAAAGTTGGCTCTGGTCTGCGCAGGACATTTTTAGAGGGGTGGCTGCCACCAGCCAGATATTCTGGCGTGGTCATGAGCTACCTACCTCAACAACACCCACTCCATGTTTTCCAGAGGGGAGATGTGAGGTTTTCAGACAGATTGAGGAGGGAGAGGGTTAGATGCAAAAGGCTGGTTTACAATAACCTCTGTTACTCTGCACAATATTATCTTGAAATAGATCTACTTAGTAATATTGTGGAATTAAAAATTCATATATAGTTAGAACGTGTCATTTCTCAAGACAGTAGCAAAAAACGTGGACTGGGTGCAGATCTGATTAGTGCTAATTTAATGAAGGTGCAGAACATCTAACTTGCCCCTGCTGCTTTACATCAGAAACATTGGAGATGATTCTGCTTTTACTAAATGAAAATGTTTAACAAAATCCACACACGTTTATAAATAAAAATACACACAGTTATGAACACACATAAATATATAATTTAACATGTACTAAATACATATGAAAGATTTGGAGAGAGACAATTATTTCCTATTTGTGTTGTTATTGCCAAAACTGAATGAACACAGTAAATTAAACAATGCTCTCTGATCATTATTGTAATCAAATTGAGTGTAAATATTTTGGCAGAGACTCTGATTTCTGTCAACAGTTATTAGTAAAAATATATTTGCCCTTTGACTGAAAAGCAATTTTCACATATGTCACCAAATTTATCTACCTCAAGGCACGTTTTCAGAGTTAGGTGTGTTTGTGCACTCCATCAACTGTAGAAGCCCCAGCTGTCTTTAATAAATTAATGTGAATAATTTAACAGCTGCTAGAATCTTTGTACCTGCCCTACCTGGTTGCTCAATGTGGAAAAGTCCTTCTTGTTCCATTATCTTTTTAATTTCGTGCTGTGTAGCGGTAGGTTTGGGAGGAGAGAGAGCCATACGTAATTGTGTCTCTCTGGAAAAGGATTTGCAGTCTATTCTGATTGCTTATTTTGGGGATTTATTTGTCCCATATGCTCATGTGCTTTGAATGCAGATGGCACAAGTGACAGAAAAAGTGCCCACTGACATTTTGGCTGATAAAAATTAAAATTTACTAATGGTGACCTGCAGCCAGAAACTGTCCCTATACCTCCCATTTTACCACACTGCCTGTTCCAGAGCTGCACTGAGAATTTCCTCAGACTGGCCTTGACTGTTTTCAGTATTTAGACGATTTAATTCAGCTGACCATAACATACAATCTCCTATCCTCCTTGGCTCTCTCAGTTGCTCGTCAGAGCAAGGGAGCTCACCAAAGACATTTGAATTCTCATTGGCTGGCTGGCTTATTTCAAATGGAAAAAAAGGGCCCCCCAAAATGTTTGCAGCTATTTTTGACAAATGTGTCACAGAAATAAATTCAAATCCCTTTATTTTTGTAAGTTATTTCTTGTCCACAAGGAAAGTTTACAGTTAGACAGTCGGTATTACCAGAGGCTGTGGAGTCATTAGCAACATCTTTATCTTTCTGAGGAGGGAGGAATAAATTCAGTAAGTCAGATTACCCGTTATCTGGGTGGAAGATTGGTTTTACAGGTTGGGTTTTTTTCGCTCATGAAGGGAGAAGGGGGTTTGGAAGGCGGTAGCTTTGAATACCTAAGGAAAGAGTCATGACTCACCTTGTTATTGCTCCTGAACAGGGCAGGTTGGGTGGTTCAGGAATGTAACTTGGCTATCAGAAATTATCTTCTCCTGTCAAGACCATTCTAGCAGCAGGATATTCTCCTGGATTTAGTGACACTGAGTGACAATTTGCCATAAATTCCACGTAATCAAGAGGATCCTTTTAGCCTCATTACAAGGTACGCTAGAAGTTGCAGGAATTCCTTTGGAGGATCTCTGTGTTCATATGTGCTACGGTTTCAGAGAGCTGGCAGGGGGCTGCTCTGTCAAGAAACCTTAAAGTGAGTAACATGACAACTAAAATGGAATGAAAATGCCCTTTTTTCTGTTCAGCAATATGATTTTCCTAACAGATGTGGCAGAACTGTGCCATAATTCAAGCTGGAAAGTTGCAGCAGTCTTTACAGGCAGAGCATTTCTATTTTGCCAGGTTTTGTGATGTGAACAAGCACTAGCCTGTAGATGTGGAATGGACATTGCAAACAATATTAGTGGGACATCTCCAAGAGCAAATAAACCTAACGATTCGACCATCCATCACTTATCAATGGAACTGGAGGAGTGTTGTTAATCTGGAATACTGTATGGAGAAATCACTGCGCTCTAGAAACCTTTGTTAGCAACAAACACATAGCAGATGCCACGTTGTTTGTTACTGGTGACACCTTCAGAAAGCAGAGGATAGCAAACATATTTTCTCTGTGCCAGTGGGACCCACACAGCAAAGTGCATATTTGACACATATGAGAAGAGAAAGGAGTGCTCTTCATGTGCCATCACCGAGAAATGCTGACAGGAGTAGGGTGGAGTCTGCACTGTAAGGAGAAATGGAGGAGGAGCACGTGAGCCTGGGCTCTGCAAAGGAGGAAGTGGAAGAATTGTAAGGTAATTGCAGGAAAGGGAACTTCTGGTTTAAAGCTGTGAACAAATCAGAAGACGATAAGCACCTGGGGAGATCAAACGTAGGATGAAAAGCGCATCGTGGAAAATAGAAATGTTGGGGCATCCTCAGTTAGTTTTATGACCCACCGAAGGTGTCCTTGCTTGTGTGAGACTTATTTTTCAGGGTATCCCGAAAGGGCTGAGCAGTGAGGGTTTGGTTTGGAATCCTTTCTGCTTTGATTAAGTTTAGCCCATTCTCTGGGCCCCAAAACATGGGCTGGCTGCCTGTAATGTGTGGTATCATGTGGCAGCACCAGAGATGGCAGTCTGAATGAAAAAATACGTGGTTTGGTGTCAGGACTGAGTTGGATGTCCCGGCTTAGCTGAAAGGAAGGAAACATAACATGCTAGAGTAAGATACTTTTCCGCACAACATGCAATTCAACCTGTCTTGCAATGGGCAAATACGTTAGAAGATTGGACTTATATTTGAATAAAAGTAGTGATTAGTCTGGTTTGCATAAAAGTATAAATGTCAGCTCCCTGGGTCTTAAGGGACTTGTAGCTGGCATCAGAAAGAAATGGTGCACGCATGCAGCTGGCTTATGTTGCCAAGGTCTTCAAGGCTTTGTGGAGGTCAAGTACTTAGATTTAGATTTTTCTATAGCTCTTTTTTGGCTTTTACATAGCTGACCTTGTTGCTGGAGTGTTTCTGTCTGTATTAGTTGTTATTCCGGGGAAAGAAAAACTTAAAGCAAAATTTGGGGATAATCACTGAAGACAAGTCTCCTAGTCCTGCAGTCAAACCACAGAGTAGTCCCTTTTGTAGGCTGGTCAAACCCCATTCTACAACAGCTCTCTCTTGCTTGAGAGGCTGTTCCAGGTTCTCCATTCTTTTCTGGTTAGAAATCTTTTTCCAATTGCTGTTCGAGATCACAGGCATGAACTGGTTGTTGAGCCATTATGTCCTTTTGGTTAGACAGATGTGTTCTCTCTGGTACGTACCATGATTTGTGCAGAGACAGCAATGACATCCCCATGGTGTGATGTTATTACTGCCTGGCCTCGGGTGAAGAGATCTCATACCAAACCTGCCTTGGCACGAGTGGGAATGCACTCCCTTGCAAGACAAAATAACGTAGCCCCGTGTTTCAGAAGTGTTAAAAGAATTTGAAGCGGTACAACTTTGAGTGTTGATCAAGCCCGTGTTTATTCCGTTCCTCTAATCACAAGGGATGAGTCATTCTGCTGTGCAAACCCGGGCCTGGGGCCTCTCAGCATCTCCGAGGAGGGAAGAGTTTCTGAAGGAACAACGTCACTTCTGTCGTGCTGCTCATCTGGCCGAATCCAAAAGCAGTTTGTGTTTGTGAAAGGATCTATAAACTTGACAGGAAGATTGTGTGTCCACTCCCGAGGTGAAGCCTCGGCCCTGTGGTGTGGGATGCAGCCGTTTCTTAGCAGAATCTTTTATTGCCACCATGAGAACAAAGGAGGCGAAGATCAAATTTACTTAAAACTGCAGAGTAGCCTGAGGTGTGTTGGAGAAGGCACTGGGCCAGCCAGGGTACCTGCTTTGGCACTGAGGCCTGGGAGGTTTTGTCTATTTTTGTCATTTTTGTCTGTTAACTTTGCACTCCCTCAGTCGCCTCTGTCATGTCTGTCATTCCTGGTGGAGCAGGAAAAAGCCTTAATGGCAGTGCTGGGCCTGCTTTCCTTTCCTTTTGATTAATTCAGGCTTTTTGATTAAATGACAGCTTTCATCGCTTTCAGCAGTCGCTTTGTGACAAGGCAATTTATGGATGCATTGGCATTATATGATTAGGACAAGCACAGCAAATAACAAATAAGAACGGTGATTTATTTTGATATTTAAACAGATCCTCCTCCAAATTCAAAGTTCATGCTGTTTTCATATACAGAAATATGTTTTATTTGTTTGCTGAGCAACCTAATACTTGGTGTAGCTTTCAAGGATAACTGCTGCCATGCAACACTGAGCACAAAAGACAAAATATTCAATATCCCTGTGAAATTTGGTCTGTGTTTCTGCAAAACCCCAGCTAACTAGATAAAAAGAAGGAAAGGTTAGAGTTCAAACAGCTCTTTCGGTGTTTCCATCTCACACCAAATCTGCTGATAATTAAATATCATGCTCTGGTTAATCAACAGCAGTTAATCTCCAGCTACCAGTGTGACCATCTCAAACTCAAGGTTTACAGCCTCTCACTGGGCATCTTAACCCGACTGTGCAGAGACAGACAAGTGCTAGTGACTGACACAACTGCTGGAATTGGTTAGACGTTTTCTGGAAGTATTTCGCTCCTCCAAAAGTCCTTTCAGCAAACTTGAAATACTTGAAAGATGTGTGTTAAATTAGACAAAATAAACAAAACACGGGAAGAACAGAGGCAGAACATCCCACCATTTTCTTTCCAGATTTTTGGAACAGAATATTTTGATTCTTCATTACGAAATGCTTATTTTGTTTTCAACAGCTACGCTGATGTTATAAAACCAAAAGATGGAACTGAGATGAAACATTTTACCTGCTGTGAAGAGAAAAGGATTTGTTTCATTTTTCTGGGGGAATATTTGAGAGCTCTGGGGTTCCTTGCTTCTGTTGAGGATGTGGCTAAGTGTTACAGAGTAGGATTTCTCTGGGAGTCACAGGTCACACCAGCACTGGCTGCAGTGCAGTCGTGTGCAGTCCCACGGGAACAAGCTGAAGGGTGACTAATACGAGTGAGGAAATTCCTGACATCATGTGACGTTACCTTCACGAATTCATATTTGGGTACCTCCTCTGGACAGGCAGCAGTATGAAGCACACTGGCCCTGAAGTGGTACACGTTGATAGGGATATTTTCAGCCAAATGCTGAGAAGGCAGGACAAGAGAGTCACTTTGGCAGCAGGTGCTGTAGGTGCAGGTAACAGAGCCTGACCGGTGAATTGTCACCTCATGGTGCCTGATACCAGGTTAGCTGCAGCTCTGGATACTTTCTACCAACTTCTACTGCAGCTCTCAAACTACCAACCCAGGACAAAAAATAGCATTTAGAAGCTCATGAAGTTGTCACAGCTGAAGGTAAATCATGTTCACCTACCTAGAGAACATGCCACCTTCTCTGGCAATATTCCGAGCAGATGCTGCCTCTGTCCTTACTGAAATAATTCCCTCAAATGTGGGATTTCTTTGCCCTCTGATACTTGTTTTGCATTTCCAGGGGCAAGTGTTGGAGCAGCATGTCATTCTCACTTTGTCTTTGTCTATAAGAACAATTCTTGGGTCTTCTCTTGCCTCAGGAGAGACCCTGCAGGAGTGTAATTCTTCTGCTTATTTTGTTTTACATGTCATACTAATTACCTTGGTTTTGAAAAAGGCTGATTGGTCTATTAGTCTTCTGCTGGTTTATTTGTCTCAAACCTTTAAGGATGAGATAAAGAAGGTTTCCCTATGTAATTTAATAAATGGGTGTAAATTTGAACAAGGGCTCAAATGGAAATAAGAGGTTAATGGCAGACTACTACCAATAAAAAAAAAAAAGTCAGTTTTGGGGAGGGGGTTAAATATACAAGAATAGAAGACTGAAATATCGTGAAAGGGCTAAGACGTCACACCCAGATGCCTGCAGATGTCTACAAAGATCACCCAAACTGTCACGCAAAGATCCAGGGTTCCAGTGTATTTATGCTGATTCATGGATTAGATTAATTTCTCTGAGATTTCTTGAGATCCCTGCTAATGATAAATTCTTCCTTAAAAGCATTCTTTTCTCCTAGATAGCTCTGATATAAGACTCTCTGGCAGACTGAGCAACGTGATGTTTTAGCCCTTGTTCGGATTGTCCTGATATCTCTCCTGTTTAATCTTGTTAATAATCTGCCCTTAATTTGCGGCTATAGAACTGGGCAGCAGAATTCATCTTGTTGCTACAGGGAGGTGCACGGTGCAGCCTGGAATTACTCAACTGGATATATGCGACTTCTGTTGATGGAGAAATAGTACTTTCTATGCACTGGGGTGGTGGGTCACGGTGTGGAAGTTTACACTTCACTGTGGGATTTAACTCTGATTCCCTGAAGGTGCAGGGAGGGACAAAAATGTGCCAAGTTAAATGGAAAAGGTAGAATTGATGGATAAACAACCTGAACCACAGATATCAGGATTCAACAATGCTGTTAAAGATGAAGTACTATGGATGTTAGTACCTGGCTTTCCCAGAGTTTAAATGCAAGGGATGGTGTTGAAATCTTGCCCCTTTTTTGGAACTTGATATTTTGTGTGCAGATCTCTTCATCATAAAACTTAAATTCCAGCCTAAAGCTCCCTGACAGACTTGGTGGTTTCTAGGGAAGATTTATGCAGAGGCTTCGCTGTGGCACACAGGGAAGGGACGAGCCTCCCTAGTGCCGGGAGCCAGCGATGCCCTGCAGTGTTCCTGCAGCTTCTGACTCAACAGCTCAGGCAGATAATCCTCCCTCCCCGCTGAGGTGAGGCTGTGCCTCGGCTCAGAGCTCTGGCTGTGGCCGGAGCTCAGCGAGGCTGCGTCTCCGGGAGTGCTTCTTCCTCTAGCACACACTTCACTGAAGACCTCTGTGTGCTCTAAGAAGCATTAGTGAACCTCATACCCTGACCCTCAGGTTAGTCACTGCAACCAAAAGCCCTCCAGTTGTTCCTGGTAGGCTTGTAGCCCTTTCTGAGAGCCAGCATAGCTCTCCTGCTTGGAAATGGTAACCCCTGTAGGTTAAGCATATGTTTATGCAAATTCTCAGGGAGCTGTGAGTTGAAGGATGCATTTTTGTCCTGGTTTCTGTCTGCCTATTTAAGGTTTTTGCTTCTCTGCTGGTGCTGTATGCGGTGCTCAGAGACACTCAGACACTGGGACATCCGTGCTTGAGAGGAGAGTGTGGGTGTCTTGATGGAAATACCAGGAGGTACTATACATGCTAAATCTCAGGAGGCTGGAATTAAAACATTTTTATTACCGCATGAGAGCAAATGAGTTGAAATGGGTGTGCTACTTACAGAGCTCATGTCAGGATTTCTTATTAACCCTTTTCAAGTTACTTGTTCCATTATGCCTTTTGGCTTTGTGAAGAGAACAATCAGGTACAGTTGTAAATATTAATTTTATAGTGGGCATAAATCAAAATCAAATTCAGGTTGGAAAATGTGTACATGAGGAGTTTTGGCTCCGTTGTTATCAGTTAATTCTTCTCCCCTTGATATGTAACCACCCCCCCCAAATATAGACAAGCCAGAACATAAAATAAGAGCGTGTGTAAATCTGGACCTTTCCATCCAAATTTGTTTCTGCTTTTGGCACTGCCTTGTTCAAGTCAGATTTGCAGTCATTGCCCAAACTGTGCAGAATGTCAGTGGATGAACACGTCTGCAGAGCAATGCACAAATGCATTCAAGTGTACATTTGCCCACGGAGAGGCTGCAACTGTCTCTCCAGATATTGGGTAGGTGTAAACAAGAGACAATTCCTGCACACATGAACGGAGAGCATTTATAGACAGTGAGAAATTGGGATTTTCTGGAGGCTGGTAGGAAATACGATCTTCGGATACCTCCTGGAGGCAGCATCATCTCTAATCTGAGTTTACATGTTCTGTCTCTGCGAAACCTTATTCCAGATTTCTGGATCTTTTTGCTTCTGCTTAGGAGGTTGTATTTAAAATCTTTCTCTGTTATCCTTGGTATTAATTATCCTTAGGTGTCAGCCAGAGCAGTGGGCTCTACACCTCCCCAGCTCCTGAGGAGAAGCAAGTCCTGGAGCAGGAATGTGCAGGCAAGAACAAAGCAGAGATGAGCTTTGCCTTGGCTGCTTGATGAGAGGGCTCATCCAAGAGCCAAATCTTACTCTTGGTTTCAGCCCTCCATTAGTAACTGATAATTCCATGCACCTCATTTTCCCTACCACTGACTAGTTTTAAAATACTTACTTTGGGTAGTATCTACATCTAAAAATGATTAACAGTTGCATTGTGGGGGTTCTATACATTCCCAGCTCAAGATAAGCTCTTCTGATTTGTAAGTGGAGAAATGTGTGTGGCTTCTCTGTAAATGTGATCTGGGAGCCAAGCTGGGCTGCTCCTGGTTCAAGCTGATGTATTGTTCTGAGGCACAATTAGACTTTGATTAACAGTTTTATTGCTAGTGCTTATGAGACAGAGGAATGCAAATAAATGTCCTTCTCTCTTGTCTTTTAACTAAAATATTTAATTCGGACTCATTTGGTATTTTTCATTATTAATACTACTACTATTATTTTTACTGCATTTCACTTTCAGGCAGCTGTTTTTCACAGTTCTTTGCTAGTCCAGCTAGCCTGAGGTACGGAGTGAGCCTCTCTGCAACCAGCTGCTGTCACTGAAGGTGCAATGACCTACAGCTTTGTTAATGCCAAATGAGATTTCTGAGTGCTTGGGGACGTTGTAATCAGGCCAGGGATATTTCCCTTTCTGTTTTCTACCTGGTCTGGTAGGTAGACTAGAACAAGCTTTGTCTGTTTTGGCCCTTAATTAGGCAGATTTCCATTAACCATGGCTGGAAGCAGCCTAACCAGCAAAGCCACCAGCCCTGAGGCTCAGTTTTAGGACAGCTGAAGATTGTGTGCTCCTTCCCTTCCCAGGGAGCTGCTGGTCTCCCTGGCACACGCAGCAGCAGCCTATTCCCACATGGGGGAATGCTTTTCTCAGGTGCAGGCCCTGCTCACGGCTGCAGCCAGCACCTGGCTTTTCATATGGGTGCAAAAGGAGGGAATCTGTAGCTTGGGGTAACCAGCTGCCTTCAGTCACAGCGGAACTGCGCTCTTGATAGTTGTGCTGCTGTGAGATTTCATAGATCCCGCAGGCAACTGAGTGGAAAATACCTTGTGTGCGTTTGTATTGTTTTCTGTACTTCTAGAGAAGTTTGGCTCTGTGCAGTCGCACTCTGAAAGAGAGCATCTGGCATTTGTCACCCATCAGGAAAGGAACAGGTGCCACTTAGGCTGGTGCACCCGTCCAGGGAGAGCTCTGACATGGTTTCCTACCAAAATGATGCTCATGGCTCAGGTTAAGTCAGGCTGGTGCCGTATAGAGGAATCAACATTGTCCAAGAGCTGTGCAGGAACGCTGGCTCAGAATGGGGAGAATCCTTTCCGTCCTTACTCTTCTTGCGTCCATAGGTTGGTGTTTGAACCCGTGCCATGTGTGGCAGGTTCCTGTTTTCTTCTTGTCACAGCTATTTCAATGGAGGAATACTTTGAGCAAGCAGCCGTAAGTCCAGATGGAGTGTACAGGTCTCTAAAAATAATGTCTGTGGAACTGAGCGTGCTATTTTAGCCCGAACAAAAGAGGTTCAAACGTGAGTAGCTCTAGGTTAAGGGCTTCAATGGTAAAAGTATATCTTCAGGTACTTTTCTTCATCACTCATATCTTCAACAAATACCTTGGGTTTTTCTACTGATTTAGACAAGGTCAGCACCTTCATGAAAAGCCAATAAGCCACATCTTGCCACAACCACATTTCTTGGCTTCTGTGAAGTCAAAACCTAAACTTTATGCCCACATGGATTTTTTTTTTTGAAACATGCATATGCAATGATTTTAAAAGCTCTCCCACAGAGTGTTTCATGTTTGTATTATTGTTTTGTTTATACTACTAGTAGTAGCTGACTAAAGATATATCAGTGTCTTCTGGGGAGGCTTGTCCTTTCTGCACATATGTGTTTGTGCATGCATAACAGTATACTTTTGTCTTATTTTATAACTCTTGGGCTACTTATGTCATTGCATCTTCACCCCCAGCTTTGGTTTAAAAGCATTAAAAATTTTTTCCTACTATAACGTTTCAAACTTTGAATATAGGCATAGAGCTCTTGAAGGATGTTTTTAAAGTGCTTTAAAATTGTGGATTTCTTTTACTAGTGCAAAAACTAGTAATCAGCCTTCCCAACCCCAAGGAAATCCAGATTCAGTTACAAAAGCAGCAACTGTAACTTCAGCTCCAGTATGCTGCATACAGTTTGTTTCAGAAAGAGGTGGTTTTGCAGACGGAAATGATTAGCAATAAAATGTATTGCAATAATGGGGCGTGCTAAGGTTACATAAGTTCAAAAATACACAGTAAAAACAGACTGTCATTTGCCTTCTCATAGAGCTGACCCAATTAAAAATGCTCACTGTGCTGCATCACGTGAGCAGCCGTCCCCTCAGTTCTCTCCGCTTATCTCCTTTTCTTCATTTCTCCATTATTTTTCCTCTCCTTGCTTGATCCACCAGTTCTTCCCACTTAATGTTTGCATGTCCCGTCTTAGCCCCCCCTCTTCTCTTTCCACAGGAGATTCTTTATTCCTTCTCTGTGGTTCTCTGAGAGGGGATGTGCAGAAAAGACAAAAGCCTGGTGTGATTCACCCCAAAGTGCAATCTGTGCTGACTTAAGGAGCAGTGCTGCTGTATGGAGCTGGGATTATATGTGTGTGTTGATGTGCTGATAGATACAAAGGCTGCCCTTTGTATTTCCTCCAGGAACGTCCAGAGAGCAAATGAATCAGTGAGTGCAGAGGGCAGGTTTATTTAATGATAAATCACACTTTTCCCTCCCACCCAAGACACTTAAAAGAACCTTTCTCCCACAGCAGGAAAGAGGCAAGTGCGAATGCTGGGACCGAGGAAGATCTCCTGTGCCTGGCAGTGCCAGGAGCAGTTGTTCCCTCATCCTCTGTTCAGGATGGCTGCTGGGGTGGGAGTATCCATGTGCCACAGACAGTGTATTGCACTACAGCGAGCCTGGAAAAGCCATTTTGAATGGGGCTGCATTAGTGAAGGACATAAAAGTCTGCGGGAAGCTGCTCAATGAGGTTTGCAGTTAACAAGGAAGGGTCAGCCCACTGAGGAGGGGGAAGATATAAGAAATTACGTTTAGATTGCCTTCCCCCCGCTTGCTTCATCAAGTGTGATTATCTGACTACCCTCTGTCTTGTTAACCGTGTGCAATAACAACTGTACAGAAGAAAAATGAAAGCCAGCTTGCTCGTTCAGGGAAGCACAAATAACACAAACAGGATAAACACCAGAGCGTCTGCATGGAACGGTTGTGCTTTGTTTTTACAACTGGCACAAGGTGGGAATATAGGGAAATAGCTGTCTACCATCTTTTCCTATGCGTGAATTCTGACAGGCGAAGGATTACATGAAACTAGCAAGTGACAGGGCAGGTTCAAAGCAGTCATGAGAACTTGGCTTTTAACGTGTCCTAGGAGACATCTGTGGAGCTCCTTCATGCAGGGTGTCACGGATATTAAAGAGTTCACAGAAGTTCAAGAAGAGGCCTGGTCCAAATGTGTCTCTTCTAGGTTTTAGTAACTCTGATCAGTCTGGCCACCCTTTGATGGCTTGCCCTGATTTGTACAGTGGTGGCTACAAATTTTCAAACAGTTCAGGGTTCTTTTATCTGATGAGATTGTGGGAGAAGGAGAAAATTTGACTCTGCTACTGTTCCTCATGATCCTGGTTCTCTTCCTTTCTCATTGGGTGTCTGGCTCTACCTTGTGGTCTTCCACATTTAGGGTGAAATTCACCTGCTTAAGCTTGGGCATGCGCCGTTTTAGGTACCCAGAGTATCGTGCCTGGCCCCCAAGAGAGCTTGGCTCTTCACTAGGGTCCATGGCAGATCTGCCAGCCCAGCACAGCTGCCTCAGAAAATTTTTCAAGTTTTTCAAAATGTCTCTGTTCAGAAAATTGAAACTTGTCCTTAAAATACATGTTTTGTTTAGCAGTTTTTAGTACATCTGCAGTTGGCTGTATGCTTTGAATTCTTTATTTCCCTCCTTCCCTCCTTGTTTTTGTTTCATTCTTTTCGTGAATTTCTCTTCTTTTCACTTCCTATCAATGTCACCTCCTCTTCATGCCCTCCCCGCTTCGCCGACGCTGTTAATGTGGTTGTTCTCCACGTTCCATCAAAAAGGCATTTTTGGAGTATGGGAGGTGCCTTCAATCTGTGTGCTGCAGTTAGCCTGTGGATTGTGTAGCGAGCTCTGCGTGCACGCGTGTGGCTGGGAACTGCTGACTGACACCTCCCAAAACGCTAAATTACACAACAAAACAAAATCACTTCAGTTTTAGCCCATGACTTGGCCTTCCCACATGCCCACTAGCTAAGCTGCAATTGGGGTAATTCATTAATGAAATCATCTTCCAGTAATAGTTGTTTGGATTGAATCAGCTGCATCTCTGCACCTCTTCCTTCTGTCTGCCTTTTGTTCGGGCTGTGACTCAAAGGCTGGAGCGCCGGGGCTGCTCCGAGCACCTCGCTAGCCAAGGGTGCAGGCCGTGAGAGGTGGCTGTGGCAAATGTCAGCCCCACCAAGAGAGGTCAGGGCAGCCTGGTCCTTGAGCAGCCAGGAGCCCAGCCCTTCTTCTGAGGCACCCCCAGCAGCTGCCCCTTCCCGCTCGCTTCCCTGCCCTGTCTCCGTGACCCTGGGCGCCAAAAGGGCAAAGCGGTTCCAAATCCATGTCACCAAGGAATGGGTTAAAACGCCGAACTGAGAAAGTGGCCGTGTGTGCAGTGCCTGCACAGCCACCCACGGCCTGAGCCCCAAAGGGAAAGCCTTAGATCTCCTTATATGGGGATCTTTTTTCTGAAGAAAGTGGTCAGGATCTGGCCGTGTGTGCGCTCTGGCTCTGTGCGAGCACAGTGCTGTCACCTCCCGCATCTCAGTGCTGCTGAGCTCAGTGCAGGCTTTCTCCAAGGCGGGAGGGAAGCGGTGGGGGTCAGGACAGCTCAAACACTCCTGCTTTTAGTAGTACAGTGCGCTTACAAAGAAACCTGGTGGGTATGATCTTTACTTTTGCAGGCTTTTTTTGAGACTGGTAGATCCTGTTTGAATACTGTGTTATTATAGATTTCCTGCTCCAGCTCCCCTGTCTGAAATTATTCTCGTTTTCTTCTCTGATTTTTTTCCTCTTACTGCTTTCCAGGCATGGGCATGTTTGTGCACAATACCCACAGATCCACTCAACCCAGTGCAGCTGGCCTGCACACGAGCACGAGGGTATCTGAATGTGCAGGGGGCTTGGGGTGATTATTTACATTTCCTTTTATGGGGATCTCTGCAAGTGTAGTTTTCTGGTGATTCATGTTTTGGCCAAGGCTTGAGTCTTTTTCAGCTTTTTCATTAAAAAGGCTGCTGTGTTCAGTGATGCTTCGCACTTTTGCCCTGCCTTGCTGCCTATTTTTTTTTTTGAATGCGTGTTCTGTGCAGTGCTGCGTGTTGCACTGGTGGGGAGGAGAGAGGGAAAAGCAAGCTGGGACACGGGGGTGCCTGGAGAGTGCAGTCAGGACCGTGGGCTGCAGACCTGCCCGGTCGTTTCCCAGTGTCCTTCCAGAGAGTGACAAAAACAGTGACTTCCATCTTCCCTGCCTCTCAGCCAGAGCCTCCAGCTTCTTGTTTCATTTCAGTGCCGTACCCAGGGAGAGAGGGGCTGTGCTCTACACATGGGCTCCTCTCAGAGCCACAGCCACCCCTGCCTTTCTCTTATGAGTGCGTTCCCCTTCCTGCTGCCTGGAGTGGCCCTGGGATGCTGTTATGATCCAATTGTTATTATTATTAAGGTTCTTTAGAAATTCCTCTGCCCAAATTAAGGTGCAAACGAGACCATATGCCAGTGACAATAATATGGGTTTTATTGATGATAGATATGAGAGAGAGAGAGAAGTAGAAAATAGGTGGGGGGGACAGAAAGAGAGTGACAGGGACAGAATAAGGAAAATATCACCACTCCGTGGATCCCAACGATATTCTGCTGATCTTCTCCATCTGGTCTTCTTGGTGGTGAAGGTCCCCCCAAAAATATGGGATCCCATGGGTATATATGCTCAGGCTAAGCAGGCATGTCCCCCTGGAGGGGGGGCAGTCTCTGGGTCACTGCAGCCCTGTGGGGCAAAGCCTCTCACGTGGATGTGCCGTGTGGGTTTGGGGGTTCCACAGCTGGGCCAGTTTGTGTAATCAGAGGATGGGTGTTTATTGCCTCTCATCAGAGGTTACGCCATGCACCCAAAACCTCCTCCTCCCCCCTCGGTTGGGGGGAGACTGTGTAAGCCTGGCTTCTGTGAGCTGTGCTCTTGCCCCCACCCCAAACTCAGCTGGGATGGCAGCTGGAGGCTGTGGCCTGTTGTGGATGCATGCCTTTCCCTCAGCCTGAGGTGACTGAACAACGGGTTTCCTTTTATCTAATCAGCAGTTTGACTTACAGTCCAAAGTTCTTCAAGGAGGTTTCTCTGGTTGCAGCTTCTTTAAAACTTTATATCAGTGTGTGAGGCATAAACTATATTCAGTCTCTGACAGGTGCATTGAGCCAGGCAGCCCCAAGCTGAACTGGGGTTTGGCTCTCCCAGTCAGGTCTGCACTGGAAGGAGGGTTCCTGTGGCTGTGCGTTTGGAGCGTGTTCCCCAGGCTATGCCTTTTGAGCAGGCTCACCTCGGAGCAGCTGCGTGGAATAAAAGCAGTGATGTCCGTCCAACAGGCTCAGCGGCGGGGGCTGCCTGGCCCCACGGCCTTGTGAAGGATATGTGTGACTGCACGTGCTGTGGTGGGGAAACTGAGGATGAGCACAAGATATGAAGGAAGCAGCTGTCAAGCTGTGTGGCACAACCATCGCCAGCCCTGGGCTCTGGTGTGTTAATGACTCCAACACCTCAGTGCTTCTTTTTCCTCTTTGCTTGTTTGATGCAATAGCTGTAAGCGATGCTTCTCCCTCCTCTCCCCATCCTTTCAGCTTCACTGTAAGTCCAAAACTGAAGGAAAAGGCAGGTTTTGCAGAGACCAGAAAGCCTTCAAGGTCAAGCCCAGAACTTTTTTCGCTGGGAGACCTCAGTTCTGAAAGCAGAGAGGTGGGCTCTGGGGAAACTGCAGCGGGGTTTAGCCAGCGCCTCCACACATTCCCCTGAAACCTTGGCCTCATGCCAGCACAGGGGAGCCAGGGAGCCCCGACTGCCCATGAGATGGCAGTGTTCCCATCTCCCAGGTGTGAAGGAGTGGCACTGTCCCCTCGCTGGTGTTTTGACGTCACAGAAAGCCTCATCTTGTGGCAGTGCACGTGCCGCACTGTGGGCAGGCAGTCACACGCTGTGCCAGGTATCCACCTGCAGTATGAACACAGCACCTCTTTGCTGATAGAGATGCAGTCACTTCTGTTACCTAGATGAGGTTATAGCTGCATCCTGTCTACCTGAGGCCTTAGGTTTTAACTTCTATGTTTTTCAAACCCTGTACTGCCCAGTGTGTAACTCTGAAGTTTCGTGCGGCCTGTTCGATGCTGTTCTCTCCTGCTGCTCAGACATAACAAACCCTCTCTAGGTTTGCTCTTCAAGGACACCTAGATTGTCCCAGGCCCCAAAATGTGTAAACTAAAAGCTTCTGAAGAGGAGGTGTAGTTACAAACTTGGTGTAGTTACATCATTAACTGAAGTTATAATTGGAGAATTAACCCTGATATGCAAATAGACCAAACTTGTTAAAGTGTGAAGAACCGGTGACCCAGCGTCCCTCTTGGGTGGAGCCCTCGGAGGCTTTTCACTCCCAGGGTGTACCTTTGAAGGCACTTCAAATAAATACCTACTTTTATTCTCATATTCTTGTCTGGGCTCTGTTTTCAGGTAGCTACTTTAAAGCATCATACCCTACCCCCCATTTTCTTGGGATCCTGCAGTAAATTCTCTCTGCCTTTAGCTGCCGTAGCTTCGGTCTCTCAGCAGAGGTTTAACCCACTGCATGAGAGCTGCAGGCAACTGCAAAATGATGCAGTGGGATCCAGCTGCTGCCCTTCAGTTCCATCAGTGAGCAGTGACTTTCAGCTGATGCTTTCCTTTTCCACTGGTGATGCAATTGCTTCATCCCTTTAGAAGGCCTTGAATTAATTTCCGAGGGATTGGACTGTTCTCATCAGGCTGTCTGTGAACCCCTGGCAGTACTAATACTGCAAACCCAGACTTGATTGATCATTAGGCTTTTAAAGAAGACTTCCAAGCCTAGCTGCCTGGATTATCTGCAGCCATTGCCAACGCTGGCACGACAACCTTTAGTAGAAAGGGACATGGTTGGTGTTCAGCTATATAAACAAACAAGCATTGCTATTTCCTTTCTATGAGACTAAAGTTTGGGAAGGGCTTTTTAGTTGCATTGAGTCTGTTTTTCAGAACTACAAAGTAATCACCTCATTTAAGGTCAGAAAGGTCTCTCTTCAGTTCTCCAGCAGATATAAAAATCACACAAATATTTCAATACCTGAATGAGAGCGTGATTTGTAGATTCAAACCTGGCCATGTGTAGCAGGTGCAATTCTTTTACTTTTGACTCTTCAGACTGTAAGTCCCATTAATTTGAAAGATCCTTGTGGGTCCTTTCCAACTCAGAATACTCTACGATCTGTGAAAAGTGCTGTTAGTAGTTTTAGTATAGTTGTCACGTTCCATTAATACAGCTAAATGTGTCCATTCCACCACGTGACTGGTTTGAGCTGAACATCTTTCATTTTCTGTGATTGCCAGCAGGCTTCTTGGTGTACCTCTTAGATTGGCTTAGATTTACCTAAAGTGCATTTTTTTGAGAGGAAATGAGCTTTTAGTCATGACCTAAACAGGTACTTGTCCCATTGGTTTAAGAAGGGAATCCAGAGTTGCCCATCTTCAAGATACCCCTGGAATCAATTCTTGGCTTTGCCATTGCCTAGTTCTGGGCTCTGAGGAAATCGTTCAAACTACCGTTTCTGGAGTGTGTTTTCGTATCCGATTCCTTGTGGTTTGTATCTTTCAGATGTAAAAGAGAGATGTCTGTTGAGTTCTCCTTCTTTGTCTCTTTGCCAAGGTCTGCATATCTATCTTTTCCTGAGTCCTTCCTTTTAAACGGGTTACTCTGAGTTTAGATGTAGTGATGTCAAACAGTATTCAGTAAGTAATGTGTAATACTTGTGTAATTTGTGGGACCTCTTGAGCAAGAGAAGACAAATTAGCTTTTGCCATCTTCATGAGATAGAAAATCTTACTCTAATGGCTTATTTCAAAATAGGTATTCAGAGAAGTCAGAATAAGGAAAAAACTTACTAAATCATGAAACTTTTCTGGCTCCTAATATGGAATATTTTCCTTATAGAGCACTTTCAATTATTTGTCCAAAATCCATCTAAATACCCTTAGCAGTGGATCTTTTGAACTTGCTATTGGAAGACTGTTTGATATCATACTAGAACTACTTGTAAAGACAAATTGATGTTTCAGTGAAAGTTTATCTTTTCATAATTTAATGTCATTACTCATAGATTTACTACTTCTTGCACAACCCAAAATTCCTCTCCTTTCTTGGTGTTTATAGCCTTCAAGTATTTGTTATTTCTGGTTCTATTCTTTTTCTTCGTTGTCTTCGAGCCAAGGTCTGTGTATTTCATTTTCTTAACATCTCCTTTTAAATCAACCCCCGGATGTTCTTGTTTCTCTTCTGCTACTGCTTTAGCTCCATTTTTGTTTAAGTTAATGAGATGCCTCAAAGTGAATGAAATATCCCTGAGTGTTCTGGAAAGAGGGGGACAGAGTCTCGCAAAATCATTTTAATTCATGGGATTGTGAGAAGGTCAAAAGAGCCCTGAATCAGTGTGGGAATTCCCAGATATTCTGTTTATTACAGGATTTCCCGTGTAAATAGAACACCTTGTAAAACAGGATTTTTCCTCTGTTTCTGGGCAGCCAGCACTCACAGCTTGCAAAGGCTCCTGATGTACCTGTGCAAATAAATTGTGCATGTAGAGCAAATCTGGTGGGTTGAATTTAGCGGGGAGGCCTGTCTGAACCCTGTCGCTTGCTGTGTGAACACAGACTTGCTGTCCTCGTGTGCCTGTCTGGAGCTGCAGAGATGTTTAATCACAGCTCTCTCGTGGGCCACCCAGATCCTTCAGGCCCTGATCCTCTGCAGTGGTTACTCTGCACGTCTTGAGCCCTGAAGCTCTTTTTCAAGGGTGTTAGAGGGACGGGGACACTCTTGCAGGCCGTGTGGAAAACCTGGCAGTGACATTTTTGCACTGTTGCAATCCACGGAGCAGATACGACCCTCACAGCCAGTCTGTGACACTGGCTAATGCCTCTGTACAGAGCTCGTTTCTGTCTCATGGCTTCCAGTTGTCATTCCAGCCTTTAAATCTACTTTCTCCTAACTTTCTGATTTCTGATCTAACTTCTTTACCATTCTTGATTTTTTTTTTTTTTAGTTTATAACCATGCCATTCTTTGTTAACAGACCCTTCATTTTTCCTGGAGCAGTGATAAAGCAGTTAGGTAAAAAGTGGACTAACATACTTCCGTATAATATTCCAATAAGATAAGTGTGCAAACTTGATGTAGTGCCAATAACCTGATTTTGTTTACTGTCATTCAGCCTGCTTTGGCTTTGGTTGATTTTGTTCCCGTCGAGATGGAAGCAAATTAATTCTGTGAGTAATGTTTCCTGAGATGCTGTGTCAAATGCTTGTGCTTCAGATACACGTGCATGGTATATTCCCTACAGCCACTAATCTTAAAATTCTGTAAAAGATACCCAGGTTTTTCTGGCAGTCTCCATTCTTTAGAAACTAGGGCAGCTGAAAATCTTGTTGCATCATTCTGTAGATTAGAGCTGACTGACTGTGGCCTGCAAACCCTAGTTCTGTGTTTCATGTGGTCTGCAGAGAATTGTCTGGTCACAAAGTGCAGTCTCTTCCCTTGGACACTAAATTTCATTACAGGCACTTAGAGTACATTAAACACATTTCTTAATACTAGTCATGTGTATAAGCTGCTCTTCTATTTGCCACAGGACTGTGATCACGAATAAAAAGAAAGTAATGTATATAATAGAATGAAGAAAGGGTGTTGTGTCTTAATTAGTTTGCATTAAGCTGTTGACCTCCCTCCAGAACAGAATATACTCTCTGGTAAGAAAGCTCAGCACATCTTTGGCCTTTGAAGATGCGCACAGGGAGCTACAAAGGATTTCCACACCTTTTATATCCACTGCTTTTGCTGGGAATCATTGCAGTTCTCTTTATTCATAAAGGAACTTCTCCATCTGTGTGTTGCCAGCCTTACATATTCCTCTCTGGGTACTAGAGAGCAGAGAAAATTGTAGCACCACTGTCCTGGCCTCTGGGTGGTTGGTCTGGAGTCACCTCCCTCCTCGAGTTCTCCTTGCAGCACATCTCCTGGTGTTCCCTGGTGAGGTGCCATCCTCGTCCTGGTGATTGTTGCTTCCTCTTTAATTTTAGACTTCCTGTTTTGATCTGCTCCAGTTTGTTGCCAAACAGAACAAACCAGAGTAATCATCAGTGCAGCTTCACAGCTTGTGCTTTGCAGGTGTGTAAGTGCATTTGCACTTAAAGGCTTTCAGGCATTTGTGTGTTTTCCTGCCCTGTTGAGCCCCCTGTGTTTCTTGTCCATGTCCTGTGACATCGCTTGCTTCCTGCCACGGGGCCTGTGCATCTTTCTGCACCTTTGCCTCTTATGTCTGTAGTTTCGCACCCCTGGTTTCCCTCAGAAGCCAGGTTGTTCCCTGTCTGTGCCAGGGCTCCAGAGTTTCCTCCCTTTTGTGAGGGACCCACAGCTCATTTTTTCATTTTTCAACTTCTTGTGCCCTCCATTTATCATGGAGCGGATCTTTTATCCTCCCAAATACTTACTTGCCTCATGCCATTTTCCTCTTTCCTTTTCTACCATAGAGACTGGAGTGAAGCCTTGCAAAGAGTCAGTGTTACGATCCCTAGATTTGTCATTTCAGATACTGCAAGTTTTACTTTCTCACACCTTTCTACGTGGTCTGTACTTTTAGAATGTGTTCAAACCTTTGTCATCTCGACCAAAATTGCTCTTTGAATTCTCATGTTGCAGAACATAAATACACTTTATTTTCTTCCCTCCTCTATTATTCATACTTACATTTAATGTTTTGTTCTATTTCACCCAAGTGGGACAGGGTTTTTTTGCAAGGTCTATCTCCTGCAAATGAGTAAAATGAGATTTGTTTTACTTTGTAATCCTTAATTTTCTTCCTTAAATATCGTCACAAAACTGTCAGTGAAGCTCACTCTTGATGTTAGTTCTTTAAATCTCTGTTTAGGACAAATATCAGCATGTTATTGACCTAGGAAAACCGTTGTAAAAATAAATTGGATAAGCAAAATAAAATCTTATATCATGATGATAAATTTTGGGGCAAAGAGAACTATTTCTTAGCATATCTTTGTCTTGCATTACTACAAGTACTGCACAAATTCTTTCCCAAGTGAAGGCAGATAAGAGAGCCACATAAAGAATATCTTTAGATGGCTCTGACCCAGTTAGCTCTCCTCAGCCAGGAACCAGAATGCCTTTGTCTTATTTTTTGCTGGCCTGTGTTTTTCTGAGTAAATTTTTCACCTGCTGGTATCTCTAATTTTATATTATTGCTCCTATTACTGCAATCCTAAGAGATTTATCTAGTGCATGTTAGTGTTCTGTCCTGTTGAACTTTTAACCCCTGCTGAATTCCCACTGATGGAAAGAGCCTCTGTTTCGCTGGGTTTCATTTGGCTAACAGCTGCCCCATTTGCTTAAGCTCTAGGATAGAAAGAAATTGTCCTTACTGCTGTTTCTGCACTGACAAGTGAATTTTCCTAGTTGTTTGATTATACACCATTTTCTCCTTCTCCTCGACTTTCACTGTTCCGTGCACGTATTTCAGTGAGCTGTGACTTGCAAAGAGTCAATGAAGTAGGGAGATATTGGCTAGCTCTTCCAGCTGGCTGGAGCCACAGAGAGGAATATCGTAGTGATGGTGTGTGATGTTGTGGGAAGGACAGAGGGAGCAGAAAAGAAGCAGATCAATAAGATGATCTCGAAGCTGTAGTTAAAAAAGGACCTTGGTTTTGTTTGTGTGCTACTTCATAGGGTACTTGTGCCCCTGTACCATCATTTCAGGGTTTGGGGAAGAGGGGTAACTGGTGCTTTCCGAAGTGCTCCTGACTCTGATCGAGCAGCTGCTGGGTCTCCACTACCTAAAGGCTGATCTGGAACCTTCCAGTGTCAGGCACGGCCAAGCTGTCTCAGGTGAATCATGAAGGAGGAGGTCACACACTGGCTTTGGATCAGGCAAACAGGAGTCAAACAGCTTGGCTCATGGAATGTCCTAGATTTGTCTGAACAGCACTGAGAAAATTCCCTCTGTTAACAAGATTGACGGCATCCACCCAGCCACCTTGGGACAGCAAAAGGAGAACAGCATGCCAGCGTGTTCTGCCAGTGCAGCTGGTGGGCTCTGCTCTCTCTCGTTGTGAGTCCTGCCTTGGAGCTTTCCCAGGATTAAATTGCTGGCACTCGTTGCATCAGCAATGAGCCAGAGGAAAGTCCGGGTTGTCTCTGCTTTGTGCTGCTTTGTTTAGATCACCTGAGCTCCCTCCCTCCAGGCTCTACCTTTCTGGTCTAAAGTTAGAGACTTTGCATATTGCATTTTGCTTTCCTTGCACTCGTTTTGTCCTTCCTCCTGCTGACGTAGGTGAAGGTTGAAGAGGAGCATGCCATTCTCCACTTGGAGAGTGGGTCACTTCATGTCATCAGGACCTGTGGTGATAAGACGGGGTATTAGAAATAATCTTCCTGCCTTTCAGTTGCCTATTAGGAAATGTTGGTGTGAGTGTGCATGTCTGGGATTTCAGAGAGAACAGACATGTACTTGTAGCCAGGCCACCTTGGGGAGGGAGCTCATCAGCTGTGGAATCCACAGAGGGTCAGTCCAGAAGCTCCAGAACCCCCAACACACAATTTTTTTGCCAGTTGGTGCCACCAAAGCACCTCCTGAAGCTGGTGAGACAGTTAATGTGGATACCTGCTTGATGACTGAGTGTCCAGAACAGTCCATCTTGGAGAGGCTAAAGACAAACCAGATAACAGAGCTTTACCCCTTTTTAATCTCCTTCCAACCCAGGACCAGCAGTTTCGGAATCACAGTGGCTAGCTGTATGACTTTCTCCAATTCCAGAACCTTAAGGTCCCAAATTAAATGGATTTGCTATAAATTTATGTCTGACAGCTGCATCTTTTACGGTCTGAGTGTCTTTTGTCTTTTTTGTACAAGCTGTGAGGTGCATGTACCTGAGACTGATTAAAAGTTGAAATGCTCCCACTGCCCACCTCAGAGGGCGTTTGTCTTCTCCAGACCCAGATTCCTGCAGTCTTTGAAGAGCAGGCTTCAGAAGGAAAAGGTCAATGCACTTATCTGCAAACTACTGTTTTCATCTGTACGTGAAAGAATTTGTACATTAACACATAACTTGCACGTGTAACGGGCTTCATCTGCAGCTTCATGTATTTTCCACTTAGAATAACCCAAAACAACAAGTTCTAAGCGTGCATTAGTAAAGAGGAATATTTTCTAGGGTAACCATTAGTCCAGACAGCACAACAAGCCTTGACCCTGAGGACTCTTGTTCTCTTGGGAATGGGAGGGAGAAGGGAAGTGCGCTGGGCGGAATCCCAGTCCTCGGGGCATTGCTTAATGCACATCCATCCTTGTGTTCAGCCCAGTTATAAACAAACAGCGAGGTCTGAGTGTTCTTTGCGCTGTTTGGGTCTAAATGTATTTCCTGGCTGCTTCCAAATGCTGTGCCTGAAGGCGTGCAGTCCTTTCCTGGGGAGGAAATCAGGGATAATGGGGGAACCAGAAGGCTGGGGAATGGCGCACTGCGATTTAGTTAGAGCCCAGTGATTAAGCCTCGTGCGCTGGATCCAGGCTGCTCTTCCGTCCTGTCCTGATTGCAGCCCCGTGGCTGGAGGGTGCTCAGCTTCCTCCAGCTGCAGCAGCAAAACCACTTGTGTTTGTTTTGGTCTCGCTTACCCTGTTGCTGATTTCATCCTTACACCAGCTGATAAACCTGGGGCAAAGATACGATCTGCAGCCTCGCTGCCTGGGCAGCACAGAGATCTTCCCTGGGAATGTGTAATTGTGTAATTTGAAACAAGGTGACTTTATCTGAGCCTAATTCACTTTTCAATCTCATTTCTGTTTTGCATACTCTGGGGATGAATCTGTACTCCCTTTCCCGCCCTGGTTTAAAACTGATCCTATTTTAGTAGGTTTTTTTGCTAAGCCCTGAATAAAAAAGGGTTGACTTCTTAGTGCAGAAGAAAAGCAACACTTTTGCAGCGTATTCCCAAAAGACTCGAACGAGAACTCCTCGGGTTTGGAAGCTGATTTGGAGAAAGAAGATAGAGTAAAAACTACTAGTATTTAACAAATAAAATGGTGACTGAAGTATTAGGAAACATTCTAATTGTGAAGCTGCCTGGCTTGTAGAAGAGGCTTGGAAATCAAACAGTAGAAGCTCCATCTGTATAATGTGAGCATAATAAAAGGGTTGCAGGGGAGAATATGCTGTAGAGCCCAGCCCTGTTCCTTCAGTTTCAATTTTTTTGACTTTCCTAGCTGTGCTATTGGTAGCTTTGCTTCTGCCAAGGTAAGAAGTACGTGTCTCTGTGTGGTGGGAACCATCAAATGAGAAAAAGGGGGTTCCTTCAAGGCTAGGGGTGAAAAAAAATGAGTAAATCTCTTCTTTGTTTCTCTGACCATCTCTGAAAGCATTTTACCTCCCCTAGTTCTGCCTCGTTCTCTCCTACTCTTTGTCAACAATAGGAACAGAAATCTAAGTTTTATATATAGCATTTGTGGGGCCCCTGTGCTCGGCAGCGCATTCTCTTGTGGTTTTGGAGCTGGAAAACAATGGTTAATGGGGTATTGAGGCATTTTTTTCTATCCTTGGCTGCCAGTTAATAGCTGCAAAAAATCAAATTTAAGTGCAAATTTTATCTGCAAATCTTGGGTCCTAATGACTGTAATACCTGGGCTGAAACACGAGGGACACTGTGGCTAAATTGATCAGGCGTACTGAGAAATTTTCCTAATGAAGGTGGGGCTTTTCAAACTTTTTATCAAGGGGCATAAGTGTCTTCTTGGCTCTTGATCATATACATAGGTTGCTGAGAGAGAGTTTACAACATTTTCTCTGGCTCCAAAGCGATCTTTTTAAAACACACAGGTAGCATTGCTGACTTAAAATGCAACGAGCCTGCGTCAGGGGCTCTGCACGAGACAAGTGTCATTATTTGATTCCAAGGAATCTGAAATTTTGGACGGTTTTGCCCCAGCTGTGAACAAAGCTCAAAGCTCCAGCTGTAAGCTTGCAGCAGCTGTCTGTAGCTCTGCAATCTGGCCAGCCCTGGAGTGAACATAACTCCAGATTATTGGATGTACACGTGTGTTTCGCACACTTGTCACAGTGCTGTAGGTCTTGATGATCTATGACCTCAAGATGTTTGAAAAAAGTATAAGCCTTTAATATTAATTAGTCAGTTCAGATGGGTCATACGACCGAAGGAAGAACAATTATTGATAATTAAAAATTAGGTTATAAAAATTATATAAACTAGATTTTAAAAGTGTTTAGGCAATAAAATGTTCATATAGGCAAGATATTAATTAGCAGCGAAATGCTGGACTGGACTCTGCTCTTAATTCTTAACTCCACTCTAGTTTGAAAAAAATCATACTAGCGAGAAAATGGTGTGAGGGCATGGAGGCTTAAGGCTCATACATCTAATTTCACTGCACACATGTCATTAATAAACTGTGAAGCTGTGAATTGCAGTGATGTGAATACCTGAGAGCGACTTTCTTCTCACACAACATCAAGGCACTTGAAATTCCCTGGAATGCTCTGGCGATGGCCTCAAGGTTAAGGCAGGATGAAGCTGATGGCAGGTTATATTTAGCCCAGGTCCTTGACTCCAGGACTCACTCCCCTGCTGCTGCTGGACCCATCTCCAATGACCTTCAGTTCACATTGAAGGATGGGTTTAAGTCTTGGGACCTTTCTAAATAGGAACTGGGTGTGGATGGATTCTGGAGTGCTACGATGGATGTTGCTTGCACGCTTAGTCTAATCTGCATATTTTGCAGATCCCGTGCATATATTTTGCATAAATCCCGTGGTTTTACCTTGAGTTTCACAGTAGTTGATTATTTCGTGATAGCCCAGTCTTCTGCAGTTACATTGCTTTCAGCTTCAGTTTTAAAAATATTGACATTCTAGCCTGCATAGTTTTTTGTAGTAAAGTTTGAAAACATGGAGTAAAGCCTCAGAAATTATAAAGCAAAGAAAAACATCCATAAACACAGTTCTGCTGTTCTTATTAGGCCCTTTTAAGGCAAATCTAGGATTTGTGTATTTATGTGCTGTTAGTTTTAGTATGTCCTGGTTTGAAACAGATTCAGAGGTCTTAGAAAAAAAGTCATTTGAGAAGAGCAACTAGCAGTATACAAGAAAGTTCAAAATGCAGTGTGGAAGGACTGATTTATGGTTTACCCTAAAATTTGCTTGAAAAGGAACAAAAGAGGGGACATGTTTCAAGGCAGGTTGGTTTGTTTATCCTTCTTATCCATTAATGATGCTGGAAGTAGTGCTGCTGAAAACTGTAGGAGCTGTGCTGGGTTTTTTTTTAAATAGAAGTCAGCCTTTGGGAGGGAACCAAAGTGTAGATATCCTACAGGCATCTCTCCTTTCTAGATGCTGTCACATAAAGTAGACGGGCAGGAACGTGTTGTTTCTCTCACCTCAAGGCAACGCACTGCACGTTTTGCTCCTCATTTTGCATTACCGAAGACTGAAAAGTCTTCCCAGCTTCCCCTGAAACGGCCAAATGGAGGTCTTAAAACCATGCTCAGTTAAGCTGGAATGTCTGAGTAATGTGTGTTTCTCCAATTGAGAGGCTGGGAGATGGAGTGAAATGAGGAGGCCAAAGCCTTCACGCTGTGTTGTTTCTGCATCATTTGTCTCATTCCACACTGTCGCCCACTGGAAGGGAAGGGTGAGTGCCACAGGTAGGGCCTGATCCTGGGAAATTAATAGCAATATTCAAGGCACACCATGGCCGGGCTTGCATGAGTTTCTTTAGACCTGCTTCATAGCCCGTGCGTTCTAAAATCTTGCTGGGATTACGTAAATCTGATCACTTGCGGCTCGTGGCAGAGCAGAACTGCAGCAGGATGCGCTCCTGCCTCGCTCTCTCAGGATCCTGCTGGAAGAGAGAGAGGCTCGGTGTGTCTGCCTGTGCTGCTCCCGCTCATTCCTTCCGCCCAGGCCTGCTGGTGGTTGCTGGCAGCCTGTCTGGTTTGTTAGCGTCAGGAGAATCAGGCAAAGCCTCCCTGGGCGCGCGAGATGAACGTGGGCTCTCAAACGCGGCTGCTGCACGCAGACCACGAGGACCACGGGAGACCCACTGAGATGCTTCCTTTTGCCTACACCTGCACGGGGCGGGGAGGGGATTGGAAGCCGTTCGTGCTGGCTTTGATGGCAGCCAGGTGAATCGGGTATTGTGCAAAGCCTCCAAAATGCAGTGGGTCTTTCTGTCCGTAACTGGTCTCCTTTCTTGACTGCTCTTTCTACATCCTAAAAAGTATATCCAGATTGGTTATGCTAACGATAATCCACCAGAAGCCCAAAGCCTACGGTCATGGAAATTTACTTGTCCTTTCAGTGTACCAAGATATAAGCAAATAATTACGTTTTTAATATTTGGTAGCGCCACAGAGAAAAATAATATTCGTAAATTTCCCAACACCAAAATCAAATGGAACCCACTTAATTACTAGCAAGTAAACAATGATTCTTCCTCCTTAAAATACACAAACACGTTCATAATTAGCTAATTAAACTACCACATAAATGATTATTCAATGTAAAAGAGCAATGGAGGGGTGGGCAGAGGAGGAAAAGCAGTGAAATTATTACCCGCAGACACATTCCTTTTTCCAAGGAAGCCAGTGAATCGTTACAGGAGAGACGACGAGCGGAAAATAATAAGAACAGCAGCAATAATTGACTTGCCAGCAATAATTAACTTGCCAATATCTGCAGCTTGAAGCCGAGCAGTGCGCTTGTTTTGCCCAGAGAAGACCACATGTGAGAAGATACTCACCTGTTCCTCAGCACTTTGCCATTTTCTGCAGCGGACAGAGGAGTTGCCCAAATTCAGAGCCGCTGAATGGCCGGCGTAAAGCATCGCTGTGCCTGGTGAGCCTTTGCTCACTGATTGCCCAGGACAGAAGAAATACCCAGATTTCCCCTCTCTCCTTTTTACTGTAACTTGAGAAATCCTTGAGGTTACGAAAGATCTGAATGTTTTGGTTAGAGAGGCCAATTAGAGAACTACAATTGAATTAAAAAAAAAAAAAAAAAAAAAGAGCTCCTCTCTCCCTGGTTACTGGGTGTCAGTGCTGAGTTTTTAATGACACTGCTGCTGACATCCATGCAAACCAGCAAACTCCTGCTGGTGTATAATTCCACATAGACAAATTAGTCCATTCGGGTAAGGTTGACATACCCAAACAAAGGTGTTTTGAAAGGAGCTCCACTGGCTTAAAAAAATAAAGTTACAGAATTACAGAAATGTTCGGTTATAAGGAAGCTTAAAAATCATCTCATTCCAACCCCTCTACCACAGGCAGGGACACCTTCCACTAGACCAGGATGTTCAGAGCCCCATCCAGCCTGTGCTTGAACACTTCCAGGGATGGGGCATCCACAGCTTCCCTGGGCAACCTGTGCCAGTGTCTCACTACCCACAGAGCAAAGAATTTCTTCAAATACCTAATCTAAACCTGCCCTCTTTCACTTTAAAGCCATGACCCCTTGTTCTGCCACTACATGCTCCTGTGAAAAGACCCTCTCCAGTGCTCTTGTAGGCCCACGTTGTGTAGGTTGAATTTATGTTTCCAAAAGCATACCAAAGATAATTGGCATTCCTTAATTTCTGCATCTTTTCAGTGTTTCCACTGCCCTTGTCACTCTTGTACCTGAGCCTTGTCTTTCAGCTTCAAGGCAGTAGAGTTCCTTTTTCCCTGCAGGGATCAGGCTGAGGGGATTTCAGTGTCTTCCCTTCATAATCTGCCCCATACAGCAAATATCCCATGTAGATATTCTGGTTATTTAATGTTTGGGTTATTTTTCGCCTTTAGTTTTTTTGTTTTGGTTTTCTTGTAGTTGAATAACAGTTAAAAAGCAACAAGACAAAAAAGGCTATTTGTTAACCAGGGAAAGGAAAAAAACTTGGAAATACTGTTCAACACGATGAAAAATGAAGTTGCCTACTGGGTTATGGAGACAAATGTCCTTTAGTAATTGTATGAGTCAGATTAATTCTTTTCTAGTGGTATAAATCAGTATGCTTAAACCTCTTTCCTTTAGCAGATTGGCGGACAACATAGATCTGTTAGTTTTCTTTTATCCCTTGTACCTAAACAATTTTTATAAGGCTCTTTCGTATTTTGGTATCAGAGGCCCTGTTTTCGTGGTCACTTCTGGTGTTATAAAGCGGTAACATTCTTGAACAAGCACTGCAGAGCTGAGGAATGAGTTTTGTGCCCTTCAGATTCTGTTTTCAGAGAGAAGTGTGTGCAGTGTTTGGGCCTTGATAACTTGAATTGGGCAATAAATTGAAGTGCTATCTTAATTGCTCTGTGTTTTAGCTTTTCTGCCGTGTCACTGACATGTTTGTGCTGTTGGAAGGGGGATTTTTGTTCAGAGCCTACTTAACAAGAAAACTGCGGAGTGGCTACGGGTAAAAAAAGAGGAAAACCAGAAATGAAGCATAGGGAGAGGGACTAGATGTGAGGGATCCCTGCAGAATCGATCAGTGTTGCCCAGAGCATCCAGCCAGAAGCAGCTTCTGGGCAGGCAGGTGAACAGCTGGACTGAAGACCAAGTGGACCAATTTTGGACAGCTCCTGGCAATTAGACATGAGGGGGAATTGAAAAGAGTAAGATGCATATCTGCCACAAAGACAATTAATTGTAAAATTTGTGTACAAGGTACAAAGTTCCTTGCTTACTTGGAAAAGACAACTCCGTATCTTTTTCCATGAAAGACAGTGAGAGCTCAGGAAATGTTGGTAGATGCTTTGATACAGACAGGGAACTCAGAATTTGGACAGGTGGCTTTTAAAATACTGGCCTTGATTCACTGTTGTGCCCTTTGCAGGACTAATAAAAGCACAGGGAATGTGTCTGTGGGATTTTGGGGGCTTTCTGGGTGTTGCTAGGGAGTCATTTTGTCCATAATACAGGTTAGAAGTTTAGCAGCTCTTGCCTCCAGAGATCTGGGCTGAGAGCTGGGAATAGTGTGCTGTCGATGTGCCCTCTGTTCATAACCCCTGAGGAGCAGCAGCACGATTTCATCCCATCGCTTCTCTGCCAGTCAGGAGAAGGCAGGCAGAGGTGAGCTGTGGTTCAGCACCAGGGTCCCTGCATGCTGCTAAGGAAGGGGCAGGGTACCACTGATCCTCAGACCATTTGTTTTCCCCCAAGCCAGACCTGGCTTTGCACCTTATGCTTTCCTGGTGCTGTCTTGTCTGGACTTCTCATGCGTCATTGTCAGCTTCCGCTGGCTCCCAAGGAACACGTTTTTCTTGTAAGCTTCCATTTTAAAAAAAACTAGCCTAGGGATTAAAAGCATCATCACTATAGGGTGCTTGCAGTGTTTTATCAGGAGCTTGGGAACTCTGTCAGAGCGAGACAGAAGTAAAAAAAAAAAAAAGTACCTAAATAGGGGTGATAAAGTGGGATGAAAACGGGAGAAGTCGCAGGTAGGAGGACAAGAGACAAAAGCCATCAAGTGCAAGGAAGAAAAACAAAGGAGAATCGAAGTAACAAGCAATTAATTTGTAAAACAGTTTCCAAGTTAAGCTGTGTTTCTGTGGCTGTGCTTGCTGCAGTGCTCTATGTTGTCTTGTATCCACAGTGAGGGTCCCTGGAGACAGCAAACCATCTCCCTAAAATAGGCATCCGTCCTGTCTGTGTTGCCATTGTCCTCTCTCCTGCAAAGCTGCCTTGACTCAGTCCCTGTGGTAAACTGCCTTCAGGCCCTTCAAAACCACGTTCAGCTGTCAAGTGCCGCCAGGAGAAGCTGGCCGAAGAGCATTTTTTTTTTATTTTGCATATTCTTTACCTTTCTTAAGTATTCTGAGTTCAAATATCCTCGCTTATATTGAGCACATCTTATTTCTGTTCCTTTCTTCCATCTTGTCTTCCAGCTTTGTTATTCCTGGGTGAGCTTCACAGCCAAGTAATCTTTTTTAGTTATTGTTTTACCCATTAAAAAAATGTACTCACTCTTTAGAGGGGAATCCTTGGGCTAAATTGTTTTTACCACCATTCATGGCCCACCACTGAACCCGGTGCTGTGATCCTCTGCTTCACCTTGAGACAGCTTGGCTTCATTCTGTGTGCTCTTTTCAAAGCTGTCTGATGTGCTGACTGAGAGCTAAATGCTGTAATGAGAGAGGGAGAGGAGAAAAAAAAATATTTTTTGGATATAGGGTGTCCTTTTCTTTTCCTTAAGTGATTAAAGACAGATGTCAGCACTTCAAAATAGGCAGCAAAAGTCATTATTTGGTGCACAGATGGCTTTCCTCATATACTGAAGGAGTTTTAGGGGCATTTGGGAGTTAGGTATTTTTGAGGAAAATTTGAGGTATGGAAAAGTTGGCTGCTTCTAGGGTAAAACTAGACATTCATCATGAAAAGGAAGGCACCATGAGCTTAAATTGGTGTAACCGAGAGAAGACCTACAAGTGGCCCAACAACAAAAAAAAATGGCATGTGAATTCTTTCTTTCCATGCCCTGAAAGTCTGTTTCTCATCCTGCTTTGGTTTATCTTTTCATCCTCCCTCTTTATTTGCCTGTATCATTTTTGTTTATCATTCTCTGTCCATTCCAGTTTTAACATCCCAAGCTAACGCAGCACAATGTAAATACCATGCACCACTCTCTTACCTAGTAAACAAGTGTACATGTTAAATATTAGAACATGATTAAGCAACTCTGAAGGCATCCTGTGTCCTAGATCCTGTGTGACTCATATGTCATGGCAGTTAATCAGCTACAATTGAGTAAAGCAGGAAAAAAGGATAATACCGAAAGAGAGGGGGCTTGCTTGATTTTTGTTTTCTTCTTTTAAATAGTACAGGAATTCTTTTCCGTTAATAAAAGAAAGGAGATTTTTGTGTTGCCTCCATTTAAAGATCTGGGAATGCTCTGTGTGTTCCTTGCAGGCAGATTGGGAGCATACAGAGGGATTAAGCAACTCTCCACAGGAATGCAGGCATGCTGAGCAGAGATACAGATTTTAAATGAGGCAAAGCCGCTGAAGAGCTCATGGTACAAAGTAAAGAAAGCCTCACCAGTCAAATAAAAAGTGCAGAACATGGGAATCTCTCTAATCGAGGTAGACCTTATTTATCTAGCAGAAATTAGTCAAAACAGAGAGAGTGACACTTTTAATTCATGAGGGGAGAACTGTTGGGATGTGAATATCACATCACATTAAATTGTTCTGAAAGGAAAGTTTCCTAAGGAGACTTGGGATTTTAGGTTGCAGAGCAATACAGATGACGTGGTGCATTTTCAGGTCTCGCTTAGAGGTGGAAAAACTCAGAGGCTGGATAGAAGAGAAAAATGTATCCACTGAAATACATTGATGCTCATAGGCTTGTATATATGACAGCACTTTTTTTTCTCCTCCTAAATGGCCTGAATTTCAGAGGGAAAATCAGAAATTCATAGTACCTGTTATTCTTGGGTTCTTTTTTACCTAAACACCAGCATATTCTTAAATAGTTAAGAATAACTGCTAAAGCTGCAGTATTTCTCTCAGAAATTACTGCCTGGTAAAATGCAGATCCATAAAAATTATTTTAGAGGGCTGTAAAGCTCCTCTTGGGAGAGTGCAGAGTAGGAGTCCTGGTGAAGGGAAGAGTATTGTGGGCACAGCTGGGGCTGGAACAACACCACATCCCTCCTTCTGGGGCTCATCCAGCCTTTCTGGTTACTAGAACCCTGATCTCCTCCTTGGGAAGGTCTTCCTTGCTCACGCTGCAATGCTCTGGAGCCCCAGCCTCACCCAAAGTGTACCAGCAGGGATTTCTAAGCAGTGTGGGGAGTTTACATGAGATAATAATGCTTACTGTCAATAGAAAACCAATATTCTCTCTTTTTACTTACGACCCGCTCAGAATTTGATCTCGAATCTCCATTTTCAGCAATCTACCCACAGCATGAATTCCTTTTGATTGCTTTTAAGGAGGAGTGCTGTGGCAGTGAGCTGTGCTGTGCCTGTTTTACAAGAGACACCTAGAGATGGACGCCTCGTTGTGCACTCACTAGGTGCACCATCTTTTTAGATAATTGTTTTTCGTTCTGTGTTTCAAAGAGCACAGGCCTTCTGCAGTCTGTCGCAGTCCTGGAGAGCCCATCCTGTCAGATACTGTTTTACTCGAACTGAATCACAATTTTGTGAGGGAAGTTTTGGTTCTGCAGAGAAAAGAAAGCACAGCAACAGGTAGGAGGAGCAGCAGGTTGATGCACAGGGTGTAACAACTTCACTGGGACCCCGGCGACTGGTCCAAGTCAGGTTTTCTAGAGAACAGGAGAACTGTGTTGTGCAGGTAAGTATTGCAACTCCCTCTCTGGTGAGTGTAGCCTGTCTCTACTGTGCAAGGCAGCCTCTGTACCCCAGTCAGCAATCAACTGCGGGCCAAACAGCTAAAACTGAGCTTTTAGCAAATGGAAGTTCATCCCAGCTGCAGTGCAATGAATCCATCGTGCTGTGATACATCACGTCCTCCTGCGAGCGTGTCGCAACAAAAGGCTGCTGAGCTGTTGTCGAGAACTTCTTGTTCAGACAGTTTTCCTGCTGAGAGAGAATTTTGGTGCTTCTGGTCCCCATTGGCACTGCAGTTGCGTTTTTGAGGTCCTGGTGTCATTTTGATGTTACAGAGCAAATGTCACCAAATAATAGGTGTGTTCCTAGGGCACCATGTATTAGCTTGCAAAAGTGAGCCAAAAAACATCCTTCTGGATAAAAAAGTTTCTCTGGCACCTCACGAGCATTGCCTGATATGTACACTGGATCTATGGTGTGGAATAGCAAAGCATCCCCCCATGATTCTGCCATCCCTCTCCTGATTTTGTTGTGAGGTGGTAATCAGGTAGGCCTGATTTCCAAACTTGTCTCTCAGTTTTGAACAGCTTTTGTTTTGGAGATGGAGATCCAGACACCTGCACTTTCAGCTGAACCTCTGGAAATCCCTGTATACAAAAAGAAAAGTGGAGTGCAAAACACAGCAACAAAAGAGACGAAAGGTTAGAGAGATGGCAGAAACGTGAGGCAGGAGGGGCAGTCTAAGCAACAAAGAGGGGCAGAGACAGCAACATCTCAGTTTTTATCCACCAGGGATTAAAGAATTCTAAACATTTAGACAAGGTCTTTTCATGCTTGTCAGGGGTTTGTCTTCTGTAAATTGCTATTAGCTTGTTAGCTGGTTAAATCAGTCAAGTTACTGTGCCAAGCTCCTATCCCTAGAGGCATCATCACTCCAATTAGTCAACAAACCACTTGGTGTCTCTGGAAAAAAAAAAGAAATAGAATCAGGCTGTCATTGTCCTAAAATGGATACTTACAAACTGGAAGACCTCAAACCTTCAAATACCTTCATCCTATGTATTTCTCGATTTTCCCAATTGTGAAACAGAGACAGTTTCTCTTTTGCCCATGGGGTATGATTTATATTTTAATTCATTCATTACTGTCTGTGAAGTCTTATTGCAACCTTTGGATGAAGGAGACTGTATTTATTCAAGCTGGTGGTATTGCTGCTTTGAAGACTTCTCTGATCTATAGAAATCAGTAGGTTCAGTGGCCTAAGCCAAATTCTCAGCTAATTCTGACTCTTTTCTCTGCTGCTTGTAACAAGGAAACTCCAGTGTTGCTCCAGAGACATAAGGAGTTCAGCAATCCACTAATCCCCAGGTTTCTCTAAGTCTAGGATTAATTACAAATATGCTCAGCAAAGCTCATAGATGTCTGCTGCAGGGGCTCTGTGGACCCAAGGCAAAAGAGATCAAAAGAAGACTAAACATTCACAAGGTCGTGTTCCTGAATGCCCTTCAGAACCAGATCCAGTGAGGAAGAGAAACTCCTGTCATAAATATCACCAGCCTAGATGAGAATCAGTCGGAACGATGGTGCTCGAGAGCCTTCTCAGGGAGGGCAAAACCCCTCCTCTTAACTTGGACTCTGCAGAGCAATCCTGGAAAACCCTGAAAATGCACCATAAGAACAGAAAAACTTACTCCATCCCAGTGCAATTGCAGTGACATTTCTGAGCTGATCAGCCCTGGGGAGAAGCCTGAATTCTGTTTTTCCCAAGAGGGATATTGAGCTCCTTTCTTCAAATGATGACACATGGAGGCATTCCTTGAAATCCCAAATGACTGTTAGATTTCTTGCCTAGATCAGCCTTAGCAGCACGGGTGTCAGAAACATTTTGAAAGGCTTTTCACTTGTGAATAGAGAAGCACTGTCCCCTGGAGTCTTTCTGTCCAAACCCAACAGACAGCTGCCTCCCTGATGAGACGAATCTGGCTGGATCTTGAGGCCATGGACATCAATTAGAGCCTCAGGAGTACAAAAGTTAGGGCTAGAAGATAACCTGGTAGGCTGTGCTACCCCACAGGAGAATTTAACTTCTAGGGATTTAAAGTCTATAACTTCCCAGCCAGTGTGCTCTGTCATAGCCCTCTCACCAACAGTGGCATCCCAAGGAAAGGTTTCCTTAATGTCCACCCTGAACCTCCTTTATGCCAGTGTAAAACCATTACTTCCTGCCATATGCAAAGTGAAAGCAGGCAAAGGAATTATTCACCACCTCTCTGCAGCAGTCTAGAGCCTTGTCTTGATTTACCTTCTCTGTGCTGAGCAGCCTCACGGCAGCTTTTCCTCTCAGGTAATTTTTATACCCTTCAGGAGATCCCTGTTGATCTCTCTTGGATCATCCCCAGTCCATCCATGCATCCTTTCATTCACAGAATTTCAGCAAAGCTTTCACCCCCGCTGTGTGGAGCAGGAGGAATTTTTCTCGTGTCTTTGTTTACACGTCCCAGCGTGGTGTTTGCTTTTCTTGTTTTGCAACGGCACGACATTGAGTCATATTCGGTATGTGATTGACTATATAACCCCTGCAGCCTTCTCTGAAGATCTAAAGCACTTACATGATGAGACAAACTTATCCTTTCAGTCTGGTAATCTCATCCTTTCAGGCAGCTCCAGAAGACTTGTGGGATAATTCAGCCCTATTAGTTTCGTATCTGGCAAGCTGTACAAGAGATTTCACTGTCAGTTCCCATTTCTGTGTAACTGCCCAGCTAACTATAATATAGTGCAGTGCATCTAACAGCACTGGTTCTTGGTAATTGAACTTTTCATGAAGGGAATGATTGCAGAAAGGAAGCTAATTAAAATTAAAGAATTTCTCTTAATTATTTTATTTTATTTTATGGCATTTGCCATAGGCCAGTGGTTTCATAGCCCTCGTTGCTTATGGTTTTTTTTAATCTCCTTGTGAAAATAAGTTAGGTTTGAAATAAACCAGGGTGAGACAGCATAGGAGACTGAAACAGAGGACGTGCAAGTGACAGAGTTGTTTGGAATGTAAGTTGTGGAAAGTAGCTTGTGGAGTCATGCTCAGGGGCTTGAGACAAGTCCTTGTTGCGTGCTAACCTATGAATATTTTTCTACATCTTCCTGAATCCTGATGGATCCTATAAAGAGGGGATTGTTAGGAGAGAAAAAGGTATTTTGGAAAATTTCCGTTTAGTCCAATTGACTAAAACGAGACGACTTCAGCAAAACACAAAAGCGTTTGTGAAAATTTAATCATCGGCTCTTTTTTATTCGTAAAATATTCTATGAACGAATTTTAGGTTGCTGTGTTTTTTCTTGCAGTCTGTCAAAGGATCTGGATAAACTGTGGACTGAGCAATGATTATTACCTGCAAAACTGGTTCCCCTTCCATCTGTGTGTTACTAACAGTACCAGAGACAGTCAAAACAGAATGAAGGAGCAATATCAGAATTATTTTTTCCGTGTGTGTTTGTTCTTTTAACACCCTTTTCACTGTTTCATAAATAATAGCAGCTTATTCCATTTAATTATAGTTTTTAATTAGTTTCCCCATTGAACTCGAACATTAGCAGAGCACTGCCTTAGCACAGTTTGTAGACAACTAAAAGAAAATGCTAAAACCCCCCAAGTCTGTGCAATTTGATTTTGTGTTACTGGAGAATATTTTAGGACGTTTACTGTCCTCTGTTTTTTCTCACTTCTTGCTTGTGTAGACCTTCTAGAAGTTGGTGGAAGTTATGTCCGTATAAAGACTTAATTTAAAATCTTTTTCCAAAATCAGGCCCTTGTTTCATGAGAAATTTCACCGTGTTTGTCAAATTTCTATTTTTACCTTTTCTTTTGAGTCTAAACTTATTATACAATTTTTTAAAAGCTTTGTCTGCACTTCCATCCACTTAAGGTATTTGACTGTATTAAATATGTATTTAGATTTGACGTTTCTGAATTTAACGTGGCAGTCTTCAGTTAAAGCAATCGCTGCACGTTTGCCTGGGAGATAACGCGATAGGAGAATAATTGTCCTAGAACGGCATCTGCGAGTTCACCCAGCTCCTCTCCTATGCACGACCTGAAATGTACAGAAAGCAGTGCAGGGGGACAAGGGTATAAAGAGCCAGCAAATGTCCCACAGTGCCACTCTGCAGCCTGAGAGGAGTTTGTCCTGAGCACCAGGAAACCCTTGCGCCCCATCCCAGTTCAGGTACAGCCACTAGCTGCCTTTTATTTCTGTGCTGGGAGCTGGGTCTCGGCCAGTGGTGGGTTTGGTGTGCTACAGACCAGTCAGAACAGCTAGTGGGGAGGAAAAACTTGGAAGACGTCCACTACAGCAGCCTGTAACATTAATAGCATTAAAAATAATTTTCAGGCAGATCAATACGAATCCTGTTTGCTCCGAGCCTGAGGGTGACTGATGAGAAAGGGAGCCTTGGGAACAGAGGGAGTGAAAACACAGAGCGTAACATCTTATTTTCGTCAAGTGAACACAAAAATCTTTGAAATTCAAGTCCATTTGGCAGGGTGTTTGCCAGCCCTGAGCAGTACTCTGACACAGAGGAAATCTGGCTGAGTTCTTGGAGATGTTTTCACCGGGATTGGCCCCACTGAGTGATGGGTGTCATAAGAATTTGACTTAAATGATAAAAGAGAATTCTGGTTGTGGGTGGGACTTAGATCTCTTTTTTTATTTTTTGCAGACAAGCCAGCTGAAATCTAATTTTCCTTCTAGACAGAGATCCCACAGCCTGCAATGCTTGCAGGAGACAGAGCTACCCTTGAAGCCAGGGAATAAAGGAAGAATACACCTTTTTGCAAACTAGCCAGAAGATAATCAAGCTGAGTTTAATTCAAGGACATTATAGGATATTAATAAGATTCTTGACCTCTCACTGTCCAGACTCTAATATTTTTCTTAGTTTTTTATTTTAAGTTTATCTGCATAAGAATAAATATTGTCTTAAGGGTTTATCGTAGTAAAAGAAAATACAGGTACATGGGATGCCTTTCTTCTGGCATGATAATTAGTGCCCACTATAGTCATTTACAGACCTTTGAATTGCAAAAAATGGCATGGGTGCAATCTTCATTCCTTATTAGTGTCTGAACTTAATTAGAAATCCTTCTTCCTTGTTTTTAGTGACTTAAGTGCCTCAGCATGTATTAACCCATCTCATAGCTGTTTCTCTTTTCTGTCCGATCTCCCTTCCTGCTGGTTTGCCAGTCAGGCTGGTGGAACTCTAGGCATTGTCTGCAAAATTCCGATATCTCAAAACTTGGTTTTGTTAAACATTAGAAGGAAAAGTTTGAAGCATTCTACATGCAATATTCCCCCTCTCTACTGTCTGTAAAGGGAAATTCTCGGAGAGTTCCAGTGCAGAAATAGCAGAGCCTTATGTTTAAACATTTTTATTGAACCAAAATGTTTTAACATTCCCACATCCGTGTGTTCGGCTTGTTTGAAGCAAATCCAAATATTTTGTTATGACGTGACCCCGCATTACTCTGCAGCCACCCCAGCACTGCTGAGGGCCCTGTGAGGCCGATGGAGTGTCCTGCAGGCTGAGGGTACCCCAGCCTGACTGGATGGAAGGAGGTGGCCCCCAGTAAGATCACTGGTTTGTTCCTTTACCGCTACAATACACACACACATAGGAGGATGAAGCACACACTTGTCTTACAAGAAATGAAAATTCGTGCTGTGGTTTGACTGGAGGAGGCCGGGCGAGAATCTGAATTCCATTTTCTGGCTTCTTGTCCCTGGGTCTGTCTCAACATCAGTAGCAACTACAGTGAGGGTCAGCAGAGTGGGGAGTCAGCCAAGGGACTGAAGAACTGGCAAAGTTCCTTGGGGTTTGCTTTGGTTTACCTAAATTAGCAAAACCTGCTAAAAACTAAAGCACTTCTTTCACTTCTCCTTGCCCAGAAAATCTTGCTACTCTGCAGAGCTGCAGCCCTGTGAGCTTTATCTGTTTAAAATGAAACCAATTTCTATTCTCTGGGTACTGCACAGGTCACAGTGATGTTTTTAATTACCAATTAGCCTTCCATTAAGGAAATAAAATGAGTTTTATGTGCTGGTTGTCAAAGGTCCTTATAGCTGCGTCATTTCATGTGTCCTGTCTGCTCAAGCAACCAAACAGAAACTTACTCAGGGGTAGTAAACCTGAAAACCTTTGTCCCACAAAAGGAAGGATGGAGCCTGAGATGGAGAAGCTGCAAGGGCTTTTCATTTTTCATCCCCTTCAGTTGTGTTTTCCCTGTCTGCCGTGAGCACTGTGAACAGAATGTTAAATGTGCCCTTAAATTACTCATGGAAGGAAAAGGTCACACACACGTACACGCTCCATCTCTCTGTCCCTTTCTCTCTTTCTTTCATGCATGCACATTGTGTGTTTGTATGAATGTGTACAAAGAAACCCCAGCCCTAAAAGACTGAACTGTGGGACCAATTTATTTGCTGGGAAATTTCAAGAGGGAGAGGTTATAAATAGTCATAAATTCAATTTATTTATAAAGCGTTCCCTGTCAGGCGTCACTGCACAAACAATTATAAAAGAATTGTAGTAGATTAAAAACATAAATTAGAGCATCCTAAAATGTGCAAGAGTGATCGGATTAAAATGCATTTGACAGAGATGTTTGAAAAGTGGGATTTGATGAGCTGTTCTGGGTGGTCAGAGAAAAGTCTGTGCTCAGGGGCCTGTTAAACAGAGGTCCAGGGCCAGATCTCTGCCAGGGCTTGCCCGCAGCCCTCTAGCTCTTAGCTCAGTGGTTGAGAGTGATCCACGGAGGGTCTAAATAGTGCTGGCTGTGTCCATGGCTTACTGAGGAGCCCGTGTTTGCTGAGATCTCACCCCATGCGAGCTGCCCAAATCCTCCTTCCTCTGGCTGCTGCTCTCTTCTGGAAACGTGCTCTGTGTCAAGGGCTCGTGGGGGAGAGGCAGCACCATCCCTTCTGTCAGCTCGTGGCACCTGCAAGCCTGGGTTCCCCTTGCAAGGCAGCTTAGGGGAAGTTTATAATTATTTAGCGTTACCTGAGAAGTTGTAAAGACAAAGAGAAGTGGGCAATTCAGCCTACAGACAAATAAAATTAGTAGCAAAATTCTCCCTGATTAAGGCTCTATTTTAGTCTAACCTGGCATGCACTAGAATTATTCAAAACTTGGTAGGAACAGAGATTTTTTAAAGAGTAAAAAAACCACAAAAAAAACCAAAAAAAAAACCCTACCAAAACAACAACAACAACAACATAAAAACCCCAAAAAACCCCAAACAAGCAAAAAACCACAGCAAAACAACCCAAAACAAAACCCAACTTTCTGAGAGAAATGATTCTTCATTAAGTTAAGGGTATGGAACACAACTCTTCCACACCTCTTATCTGTGAGGAGATTGTGACAAATCCTTGGCACATAGAAAGTCTCATTCTGGGTATATTTTAAAGTGGACTCACGATCCCTGTGTTGAGCTCTGTTGGGAATTCGGTCCTTCACTGTGGGGCCCAATTTTTGGTCATCTTTTTGGAAAGATGACTGAATACAACCATGAATGTTTCTCAGCGTGCCTGTTCACGTGGCAAGTCTAAGCTTATAAGGCAGACAAACCATAGTTGCCATAATGTTGACTGCAAGCAGTTAAATCGTCAGCTCCTGAAATCGTGTAATTGATTGGAAATTAATAAATCTCACGGGGGCAGGGTTGCTTCTTTTTAGCAGTCAGGTGGTTGGGGTTCACCTTTGTTAAGCTTCGTGCCTACCACTAAGAATTTTAGAGACTCACTGAAAAATAATGTACTGAAACCCCTGATCGTGTAACGATGGTCAGGTTAAAGTGATACCGTGATCAGAACTCCAGACCTGCGACTTTAGGACTGTGCCAGTTTGGCCAAAAGCTAGTAATAAAGCCCCTGAGAGAAAACCAGGCTGCAACCACCCTTCCCCCCACAGGGTTCGGGAAAAAAGGAAATTTTTCCTTGAAGGAAAGTGAAAGAGATAAAAACTATTTTAACAAACACACAGGAAAAGGATAATGATGCTAAATAATG
>VZTD01001489.1:538242-688844 GCA_013397725.1 Rhagologus leucostigma | reverse complement strand
TCCTTGAGAAGCTGCTTTGGAAAGTTCATCTGGTTTTTCTCAAGCTCAGTTTAAAGGCACAGAAAAGGCACAATATTACTTTTTGGGCATAGAGCATGATAGGGGATACACATGATAGAGTCACCCCAAGACAAGGACTCAGCTCATAGATGGTGCAAAACACTAAAATCATTAGAGCTGTCGCTGCTGAGGTCACGTAGCTTGTTTCCAAAAGCAAGTGTGCTCGTGTGTCCTGCTTGGTTGATGCATTGTGGAGAAGACCTTTCAGAAACTGTCCTAATGAATCATTATTTAATTAGATAGTTCTCTAGAATACCTCCTGAAGTGGAGATGCGCGCGCACACACGCACACACACACACACACACACACACACTCTCTCTGTTCTGTCTGGCAACAAAACACTCAATATCTAAAACTAGCATTTTTTTTTTTAAGATTAATAATGATTTCAAAAATTATTAAATTGAGCACTGAAATGCTTTGTGGATGCTAGGCTTGTGTAGTTCATTGCATACGTGACTGAGTGCAGACACCTGAGCGTGGTGAGCAGCCAATTTCTCATGTACTTGAGTCATTTTGGGAGCTGGGTGAGACACATATGCCTTGTGATGATCTATTAGATACAGCTGTTGTACTGGGGCTGCTCTGATTTAAATGGATGCTTCTGGTACCCTGTTCTTGGTCAGTGGTTGGTAGATGGACAATTGATGGGGGTGTTTCTAATGGCTGTGTTAACCTTGGGAGAAGACACTGAGCTGCCTCATTGCCCCAAAAATACATAAAGGCAACTGGTAAAAGCTTCTTCTAGGGGTGAATTTAATTCCTAGGCATGGTAACAACACAACACCTCGCCGCCTTTTAATTTCTATGCAGAGATCCTAAATGAGGCTCTCTCAGTCATAAACCTGATGCTGCCTTCCCTGATTTTGCTTCCTCCTAGAAGGGTAATCTTTTATTGGTCTGATCAGAATATAAAGTGACAGTTCACTTCAGTTTAATCAGAGTAGTGGACCAAAACAAAAAACCAAAAGAAATTAGGATACAACCTTCTTTGCCTCTTCAGAGCTGCTCAGTTTGGAATATTTGTTCGTAGTCTGTTTGTATGGCTTCAGTTCTTGGTCATGCCAAAGAAAATCTGAACCCATAAGGAACATATTCTCTGGATTTGACTCATACATAGGCAGGATCCTATTGTTCTATTTCAGTCAAAAAAAAAAAATTAATCTTGAGCAACAACACCCGAGAGATTTCTGCTATTGCGAGACAAAGACAGTAAATAAAAATCTTGTAAGTGTGAGACATTGTCTAATTGGCACCAGAGTTCAAATTTTAAGTTTGAGTGGATGCATAATCCTTTATGTGTATCCAGAAAGGTGCTTGCTTGACCAGCTCTATTGTGAAGAATGAGGCATCCCAGTGGGAAGCATTAATGTACAGTGGAAAGGAAATATCAAGTTGGTTAGATTATTCTGAGGACTAGACATGCATTAAGAGTTATAAAACATGCATATAGTCTCAGAAAAAAATATAAGTTGAATAGGGATTTTTGTAGGTCATCTAGTTCAAATTCTATCTCCAAGCCAGGACCATCTTCAAAATTAATCAAGCTGTTCAGAATCTTCTCTAGTATAAAGGTTTTAAAATAATGTTCTTCTTGTATTGTTATCCAAATGTAACTGGCATGTCACCCCTTTCTGAAACGTAGGACTCTAGTAATTCCATTATTCTGTATAACTGGGGCTTGTTTTCCCCCCCTCTGTTAGTGAAAAATGTAGGTGAAATGATGATAAATCAGAGCAGCAGTGGCATTCCTCATCTGTGTTCTGGTTTGTGTGAGTATGAACACGCGGCTGACTGGAAGGGGAGGTGTGTTTGTACAAGGTAACGAGCACAGGGGATTGACCCCCGTGTGCCTTGGCTCTGCAGCTGGACTCTGACAGCATAGTTCCACTAAACCTGTAAATAAATTCAACTTGATCCTTGCCAAAGTGCTCTCAGAAAAATAAGGACCTTGTAGACTAAATTGTGCAAAAGAGTTATGCTTGAAGTATTCACTGATTTGCCAAGGAACCCCTGAATATAGGGCATGTGTATGAGGCCTGCAGTCATTTAAAACTATTTATGTTCTCTCCTCTATTCATTTCAGGGGAAATTCTTTAAATACATCGTGGGCACATTGTGAATTATCATAAAGTACCGAGGGCTGGCTTGCACTATATTCCTGTTTTATAATTGCTTCTTTCAGATTAGTGAGAATTCCGTCTTTCATTTATTCTTCTTGTGTTGGACACCTTTAAAGCGAATCCCCCATTTACCGGGGGTTAATTACAAGCTGGTATTTCTGCAGTGCTTGGTATGAGTTTAACTCTGCTCCTTTGAAAGCTTGACACAGTCTTTGGCTGGAGTGGAGAGAAGGCAGTGCTGATCATATCTGGAAATTAAACCTTTCAGAAGCACTTCTGACTTCTGTTTACCAAAATGGTGGGTTAATCTTTAGTTAAATGCTAGTCACCCACTTTCTTCTTTGGGCTTGTTTGTCAGGTAAGATTAGATTCTTTTGCTTAAATTTTGGAATTATTCTTTTCCTTAAATTTTGGGATTATTCTTTTTGGGGAACATGTAGAAGAAGGGGTGCTGTGTTTTGGGACCAGAAGTAACAGCAAATGGAGTTATGTTCAGCAGTACCACATCTTATCATCCCTTTCTCTCCATCGAATGGGTATGACCACTTGTTTTTGCAGTGACAGTAATTTTAAGGAGGAGTTAAAAAAAAAAAATCCAAACACATTCTGTTTTATTCCCTCATGTGGTTGTGTATTTTCATGCGTACTTAGCTGAAAATGTCTCCTGAGTAACTCAGTACACTGAGAAGTAACTCATCATCAACAAACCTGTCTTAACAACTTCTTTATTGAATTGATCCTCTAAGTGCACACATGTGGCTCTTCCTCACCAAAGGTAAAAGTTATTCATGTTAGCATCAGTCTCCAGGTTAGCATATCCACGCAGCGAGGATATCCATACTCAGATGTGATGATAACCTGTAATCCAAGAATCATGGAACCTTTTTCCATGGAGTCTCTGGGCCGCCTTTCCCAGCCCCGCAGGCTGGGAATCAGTGTGATTCCCAATTTCAATCTCCTTACTGAGCACCAGAAAAGATTGTTTTCCCTACTAGGGAAAAGCCTGAGTGCTTCCACTCTGATTCGTATCTTTCTGAGCCTATTTACGTAAGCGTTGCCAAAACATCCTATATGACAGAGGCCCTCAAAATACTGCTGTTTTCCTTGGATATCTGGGTATTTGCATTACTGAAGAAATGTATTCTCTTATGTTTAAGGAAGCTTTAGGGAACAATAATGCAGACTCAGATGCAACTGAGGTCAAACAGGCAGCCCCGTAAAAGGTTCTAACTGCACAGTGCTTGTGACTCATTACTTCAAACGTATAAGCTATGTAAGCTGTAGTTTTTGAAACAGGGTTTGTAACAAGCTGTGCAAGTAGAGAGAGGCAGAAAAGTTTGAGGAAACATTTAGTGACTGAATTTTAGATTGCAAACTCTTTGGACTGGTGCGTATGAAATGCAAGAACCTGACTGCGATTTCATCTTTCTTGCAAAGCAAATGTTATAACCAAGCAGTGCTGCTGGATGGATGGAGTTTAGAGAGCTGGGATCAAGATATAGTGAATCATTCTGATAGCCATTTCTCAGAAATAGCACTGGTCTACTCACTTTCTGACAGGAGAAAAGCCTTACAGTCATTTCCTTGGATTTCCTGTTTTCAGGCTCCTTTTATGAACCCAAGATGACATTAGCCACAGTTTAAAAATTATAAACAAAACCAAACCTATGACTTTTTTGGAAGACACACAGTATTAGAGGGGTTTCATACATAATACAGTAATACTCTTGCGGTAATGTATCTTAGAGCCTTAACAGTAAGTTAATGTTTGTTTCTTTGTTAAGAGTAAGATGATCTATAGCTTGTTTCTTGGCAGTGTTAGTGCTGGCTAATCTATCAGCGAGGGTTGCTGATGCTCATGTCCTGTATCTACAAAAAAAACCCCAAAACAAACTCAAGCAGGGGTACAGTCAGCCCCAGAACATGTGCGCTCCAGGGACTGTCCCACCTTCTAAAACTTTTATCCTTCCTCTTCTTCCACTCATATTTTGTTGGTGTTTTCCTTGGTTTTCAAAACATTTATGTCCCTATTGTCCAAGAAGGAAGCTCCTGCTTTGTAATTCTGCGGCCTGCTGTATGCTTCATGTGCCTCAGCCACATGACCATAGTTCCCATTTCTAAGAGGCAAAAAAATACTGTTTCTTCTTTCTTGCAGCTCCAAAGTTCCCTCTCTTTTGATGCTGTGGTTTGGGTTAGTGTTTCAAGGGGCGATGCTGTTGCTATCTCCTTTCACTCCCGTAAAGGTAGTGCTCAGCTCTCTCCCTCCCTGTCAATTTTCTCAAAGAGAGATACCAATATTTGTCTAGCTTAGTTTTTTCTAAAATAGTACCAAATCTGGTTCTCAGAGGAGTTGGGATGAGGGATACTTTGCAGGGCTGTGTCCCTCGAGAGATTGAAACACTGGGCCCTGGTCTACCCAATCTGTGAGAACAAAGCTTCAAACGAGCAGTCATAAGTGCAGATGCCCCTTTAGCAGAGGCAAATTCATTGTTCTGTGCCTGCTGAGGGTGAGAGACGGTCCTGTCACTTCTCACCTGAGGCAGGGAGTGGCTGAGTCACATCTCTGGGCTCACTGGGCAAGGTTGCATCAGAATTGGGACTGCAATCCACATTCCGGGGAACTCAGTTATGCTATGTCATTACTGAGTTATGCTGTGTTCATAAAGGCTCTTTAGTTTTATAGTATAAGAAGAAAAGGGGACACGAATTATTTAGTAGGCTTTTCAAATTCTTCTTGAGTCTGAGCAGGAGTAGCTTTCTGAAATGATCTTGGAGCAGCTGCACTGTTTAATCTCAGCAGTATTTTTCCTTCAGTTTTAGACCCTGAAATCATTAATTTAAGTGCAGAGGGTCATAAAATCTATCCTCTGCTCAACATTCTGTATCTTATGTTAATTTCAGACGCTTTTATAGAATTTTATTTTTTATGGATCTTTCCACCTTAGCTGAAGCACCGTAAGGAATTTATTCACACAGCTTGTAGTTGTATGTGTATATATGCATACATCAATGTGTAGGTGTATATACACACATGTGTGTGCAATACTTTGGCATAATATTACCTCAATAACATGGTTCAACAAGCAGCATTTATTACAATAACAAAAAGTGTCTGTAGTCCCACAGGCATCTTTAGAGACAGAAAAGGTATGAGGCTCCTAAACCCAGCCAAGTGGAACCTGTTAGTTGTTGATATATTGTCTTCTCTGCGCAGCATTAAATATTTTTAAAATAGTAATTTAAAAAAAACTAGTTGTTCCAGAATTTTCCCGAGTCCTTGCTTTCATGGACATTTTTGCTTGCATTAGTTACAGGTATCTCAATGAAATTCATGGAGTGGAAAGGCTCTGCTGGCCAGGCAGGCCTGCACAGTGCTGTGGCTGTGCAGCACGGAGCCAGACAGAGCTGGCAGCGGCGTTCGTCCCTGGAGGCCAGCGACAGTGTTTGCTGTTGAATTTATGGGCACGGGATCAGCTTTAGGCCTTCCACTTCACCTGCTCTGCCCTCCTGCTGCTAATGGGCCCTGGAGCTGTTGAGCGAGAGGGTGGGCTCCTCCACATCCCCTTGTACCACCTCAGCTGTGGCTACTGAGAGAGGTTTTAGGGGAAGGCTGATTTTAGGGCCTGCAACACTTTGTCGCCCGTGTGCGTTTATAGAGGGGGATGAGCTGAGTGTGCAGGGCAGCCTCAAAGGCAGAACGAGGAGTAGCTTGGCCCTTTTTGTGGGAAGGAAAGAGAGTCTGCCCACAACTGTGAAAAGCCCCTGGCTGAAACAGGGAGTGAGAAAGACTAAATATTGGGTTGGGTTGCCATAAAAGAAATCTTTGTTTCCATCCTCACAGGTGTTCTTTTGGCATTAGTGAGGCCATGTCTACCTCAGGCACAGCACTCCCTACTCCCATCCTCAGTTGAGGGCAGGTTCTTGCCCCTCAGAGCCGATTTTTACCTTTCTTCAATCTCTATACAGGCTTTAGATTGTCCTTTCAGATGCAGGGCATTGCTCCATGAGGCAGAGCTCTCATGAGCTGTCTGTGTGGGGCTGGGCCTGGGGCCACGTCAGTAGAGCCATGTGGCTGCACAAAGGTGCAGGGCAGTTGGGAAGACCACATGGACTTCCCTTCACGGGGTCATTTCATGTTTCTTTTGAGTTTTGTTTGAGAGACTTCACAATGGCTGGTCCTACTTTACAAATGTGTGCTTGGAGATCAATCGTTTGGGTCTTTGGCTTTGATTTGTAAATGAGTACTCGTTCAGTTCTCAGCTGTAGTGGAAGGAGAAGGGCTGCTACATCAGTCCCTTCTAGGAGCATGCAGGCCATCATGGAGCTCTTTCCTGTGCTCAAGCCCATGGTCGGACTCCTGGTTGCAAGCACTTACTATTTGTAGAGCTGGGAACATAGTATTGTATGCTGTTGTTTCCTTTTCTGAGTTAAAGGGAAGGGAAATCCTTAGTGCACTGCTGTGTCTCCATCTGGGACAACGACAGACAAATTCTTTGCTGTGGGTGTGTTCAAAAGCTTGGATCAGATAACTTCAGAATGACATTTTTCCTTTTTTTAGGTATTCCTTGTACTGAGCACTGGGGGATACTGCAGGCACTGGGAAAGCATTGTCTGAGGGAAGCCAGCAGTATTTTAAAGCACAAACGTGTGCCTGCTACTGTCAGATGGAGTTTTCTCAGTCGTTTAAAATATCACGTTAATGTAAACATGCAGATGAACTGGCAATTGCTTTTTTTTGATCTGCAGGCTTCTAGTGAGTTCTCAGTTACCTGGAGATGAATGAAAGATATTCGAATGGGCAGCTGTCAAATGATGGAATTATTTTTTTTGTAATCCTGCTCATTTTATATTGCTGTATATTATGAAAATGTCTTACATGCATTCAGCTGGACAGAGGAACAGGGCAGTTGCAATTTGGAGCTGAAAAGAAAGCTAGTGACCTGTCTGACTGTTGTGCTGGGTATCCTTTAGGATATGACAAGGATGCCTAGGATATTTTAATTTGTATTTATTTCGGATTTTATTTCTTCAATGTGAACTTTTAATAACTTTGTAGTTTAACCTTGTAGGGACTTGGTCTCCTTTTGCTGTCGTCTAGTTTTCATGTACTTATCTCCTACTCAGCTTGCCACGCAGCACTTGTATAGTGATTACCTAATGCTGCAGTTTCCCTCCTACTTAGGTGGAGATCCCTACCATTTCTGCAGTACTGCTATCCTTATTCCACACTGGGGCTAAAAGCCCCCAGGGTGGGAGGTGGTGAACCTGTGTACTGACTCCGAAAGACTGCTTGCTTGTCCTAAATCAGGCTGTACCGTAACTGGAAGTGCCTTTGTTTGGAGATGCTTAATTGCAGCCTGCATTTCACAGGGATATGTACAATTCTGACAGGATGACTAAAAGCCTCTAGCATTAGTCAGCCTCATCTGTGAATCACTTATCACCAATATTCAGCCTACTTATTCCCCAGCAACAGAAAAGGGAATCCCAAAGAAGGCTCACTTTGACACATGCATCAGTCTCAGGTGGGCTCCTCTTATGTTTTCCCCGTCACTCTCCACAGTATTGCACGCAGCAACGTTTCCTCTCCAGAGGCAGAAAGGGACTGGATGCAGTTCACCCTGATGGCTGACAACATTTGCCCACGTACGCTGCAGAGAGCTGAGGGCCGGGAAGTTCCTGTCGACCCTCTCCCCTCCGGCTTGGCACAGGCCTGTGCAGGGGTCAGCCCCTGCCAAGGCAAGGGCAGCAAATTTCAGAATCTAACTGAGGTTTACTGCCACTTGTGCTGTCAGAGCGACTGCAGGCTGTGCAAAACTGAGGAGCAGAGCCCTCTGGCCAGCAAGCTGAGAGTGGGAGGTGTACCCAGGTGGCAGTCAGTGAGCTGGAGGCGGCGGGGCTGGACTAGGGCAAAAGAAAAACATCCTGATCCGTGATTTGTCGCTCACACTAACCGTTGTCTCTCTTGTTCTCTTATCTTCCCCAGGAACGAGTGGAATATCTCTTTCTCATAATTTTTACAGTGGAAGCATTTTTAAAAGTAATAGCATACGGACTTCTCTTTCACCCCAACGCTTACCTCCGCAATGGCTGGAATTTACTAGATTTTATAATTGTGGTAGTAGGGTGAGTACCAACAGTTTGTTTTTCAAGGCCCTGTCCACATGGGGATGCTGGCAACCTTTGGGAGCATGAGGGTGGGTGGATGCCTAGGACATTACATATGGGTGATGTTAGACATTGCTGTCCATCGTGTTCCTCCGACAAACACCACCTTAATGGCTTGCAAGGCAGGGAAATTAAACTGCTCTTTGGGAACAGGGATAAAAGGAGAAAGCAGTCCAAAGCTGTTGGATAAAGACAATTGCCTGAATATGCTTAACTGCAAGAAAACGCGTTTGTTTTTAAATCTGCACGAATGTTAAAAAATAGTATCTAGGTAATCCCTTAATTAAGATTAAGATCTTGATGACAGATAAATTCTGCCATCTTGTGAATTGTTACTGATGTTTCTCATTCTGAAAGATGGAAGAAATATTTAAATCCCAGGTTTCCTACTTGCAAACAAAAATAAGTTCCTCAGTTCTATTGCACTGCTCAGCTGGTGATTTCAACACTTTTAATTCTGACCCTTTTAATCTTTTAATCTTTTTAAAGACTAGTTTTACTATTGTAGATCAAATTGCCACTTTGAGCTGCAACCTTTCTAATTCTCTTATTCCTCTTCATGTTTTTCAAGTTTGGCATTTAATTTATTTGAATAAAAGCAAAATAATACACCTTCTGCTTTTTCTACCTAAGGCTAAGAGAGAAGCAAGGGATTGGAATTGTGGTTGTTGAAGGGAAGAGGTGAAGGGTAAACTACCTCTGAAGACAAAGAGAACAAGTATTTCTTTGCCTGAGTAATTTGTCCCATCCTCCCACCACTCCATTGTTAGAGAGTTTCATCGCCCACAAAAACTTGTAGTGTTTTTACCTCTTTACCAAGGAAACCCTGCATCAGCTCCTGGGGAAAACATCAAAAGGGACACTTCTGGTCATCAAAACCCCCTCATCATTTCTGCCCCAAACCAATCCGCCTTCCTGACCATTTCTGTGGTGGCCCCAAAATATTTAATCAGCAAACTGCTACGTGCTTCCCAATACCTCCCACTTCCCATCACCATGGATGAAAGTGGGTGGAAGGAGAATTCCCAGTGAGGGGGAGGGAGAACAGGCTGAAACCTATTCTTAGTCTCAAGACCTCTCTGCCTCCATGTGGGCATAAAGCTTCTCCTTACGGCAATGCCTGCTGTGCTTCTCCTTTGTTCCTACTCGCAGACAGAGGATCCCACAGCAGATCAGTACCTGAAAATTGGAAAATCCCCACCCTCTCCCCTGGTACTGATGTCCAATTCCGTCGTTGGTTCTGCCTTTGAATGCCCTCAGATATCTCACCTGTTTGGAAATTGCTGCCTAAGCTGAAGAAAGATTGAAGAACAAAACTCCTGTGAATGTGATTATTCCCTTTTCATTTTTATGAGAAGGAGGCATTTTAAAGAGAGGACCCATTACCTCCTCTTTTTCCATTGGATGTTAGAGAGCAGGGCTCCAGAAATCACAGAGCAGCATTGTATCTAGTTTAAGTACAGTCCTTTTCAATTTTCCTACTGGGGCAGTTAATCAGCAAGATGATATTCAGGCTGAAATTAATTCCCTTGCCAATGACAGAAGCTGCAGCTCTCAGCTCTTCTATCTGCTTTTGCCTCCAGCAGGTCTTAGTCACTAGATGGGGAACAAAAAATGTGACTGGGGAAGGATTACATGAGTATAATAAACATGGCCAAGACCCCAAGGTCTCTGTTAAATAGTAACAATCTCAAGTGACAGATTCCACTTCAAGGCCAGATGGGTTCCTTTGATGTTTATCTGTTTAAACTCACTCGTACAGTACCACAGCCGAGGCTGGTGCGCTGCTTTTCCTCTCCACAACCCCTCTGCAAAATCTACGTGGTGATACCATCTGTTACTCTCCTGCCCTGTCTTCTTTTCCTAGGGGCTGTCTGAAATCCCTCAGTGACATTATGTTTAAACTTCGGTGTATTTGAATATTTTGCCAGGAAGGAAGCCCCATGGAAAAGGTTTAAAATAAATTTTGAAGGGAGAGAGGAAGGAAGCAGGAAGAAAGCAAGTGCTGATAACAACATTTCCTTGTGATGCCTTTTTCTGCCTATTGATGGAGCTGTTGGAGAAAGCTGAGTGATTTGAGCACAGCTGTAGCACTGGGCAGGGGGATTTGTTTGGCGTGTGGGGCACAGGATGGTACAACTGTGGTAGTTGCCATTTGTGCTTGCTCTGCCTTACTGATCATCTTCATTTTCAGTGGTGAATGCCCTTGCTGCAAAACATAGGCTGAGTGAGAAGCACTTCTTCGAGTACTGTTGGGAGTTAAAGGAGCAAAAAAAGAGACAGGTTTTAGATCTTTCAAATCCACCTATACCCAGTTCACCACATATAACTTCAAGAGATTGGGCTTCTTGCACCTTAAAATGAACTAGTCAGTAGAGTAAGAGAGGAAAATGGACGTGTGTAGGACTGGGTATAAATTTTAGGGGGGAGTCACAGTTCCTGTAAAAAAATATAACAATGTGCCTGTGTACTTTCCCCTGCCTTCTGAAGGTAGGTCCCCTGGTATCCAAAGGGATTTTAGAGTCAGTGATTCTAACAAGGCCATAGGAATATGCAACAGCAGCAGAGGGGAGCACTGAACACAACTGCTACGTTTTCTGGTGAAAGGATGCACTTTAGGCCTGTAGGCTTGTAGCAGCTTATCATTCTTGAAGTGTGGGAGACCTGCTTATTCATCAGCTATGTCCTTTAGAGCTTGATTCTGGCTTCTCTTTAAATGGCCTCTGACCTTGCCGTAGCAGCGCTTTAAATGCTGCTTTGAAGAAGAAAATCTGTGTGAGGGTATCAACAGATCAGAGGCTCTACCAACATTATAGTTAAGAGTAAAGACCAGACCCCTAAGCTGCTCAATGAGGCACAACTCACAAACACTAATGGTGAGGAAAATTGTCTCCCACTCCCTTCATTTTTGCTGTTCCTCTTTAGGAAAACACCAGAACTTTCAGATATCACAGTGAAGTGCCTTAATATTAGGAAATTTCTCTTGAGAGAAGACCAGCTTGACAATATTGTGATAGAAGAATATCTGTCTTTCCTGGCAGTGCTGTGGTTTGTCTGCCAAGCACAGTCATTCTCCAAGGACCTGTAACTTCTGCCAGAAAAAAAAGGTGGTGTAATTCGAAAGGCAGTATTATAGTCTTACTTGGGAAGGTAAGCAGTGAAGATACTTGGACAAGATCTGAAGTCAGAGCAGACTGGAAAATGTGGTCACAGTTTATGTCTTTCTGAAGACCTGTGGGGAGTTTCTAGAGGGCAGATCCGAACATTTTCACACTCACAAATCACAGGTGAACTGTAAAACACTGTGAAAAACCCTTTGTATTTTACTTTTCTTTATACCCAGGAGGATTTTTTTCAACTATGTTTTTCTGCTGATTTTTGGCCTTAGAAATACCAAGCCCTCTGTTTTCTTTTTGTATTTTGGAGGCCCTTGACAAGTTCTTTTTTTATGCTATGAAAATCATGGTGTACTCCCCGCAGAGGAAGAGATGAAGAGCAGGTTACAGCCTTATCATGCTGCTGTTCGGGTCATCTAGCAAAGTGAAAACCCTTTTGAAGTTTCAAATGTCTAAAGGGAAATAGAAAAATGTAAGGAAGAAAAACAGTGAGGCTAGCTCCGTACTTCACAGGTAAATGCAAAAAACCCCACACAAACCAATGAGACTGTCCATACATGCGTGTGATAAAAATTTGTTTTTCTGCTTTTACAGTTCTTGTCTGTCAGATGAATTTAGTTAAGGTGTAGTCATGTCACAACTGAAATTCAGAAATAAAGGAGATGTTAACTGTGCTTCATCAGTGGAAAGTACGATATCCAGAAGAAAATGGGGCATGAATTTAGGCTGGCAGAAAGTAGTTAGGTGGAAGGAAATAAGGTCGGTATCTGGTTTTTGGGGGGGGTTTTTTAATGGCAAGATTTTCAGTGGCCACAAGAGATTATTTCTCTTGCATTTTTGGTACCATCCAAACTTTGATTTCTCTGTCAGCACGGTGTTCTCTCACCCTGAGCTTGGAGCATGCTAACTCACCTATTGAGAAAGAACTGCACCTTGCTCCATCATACCTGCTGAAAGCTTTTCCCAAAGGTGTTCATCAAAAAGCAAAATTTCCTCTGTAAATATAAGACAGAAGGGCTCTGGCCTCATCTTTTGTATCAGTAGTTTAACATCCATCTGGCTGTTTTAGTCTCAGAAAACAATTAGTTGAAAAAATTAAGAGCATTGGGTAGATGTACATCGTGGATGTCTGCCCATGCCCTGACTGAGGGAGGTGCTGAGGACAAAGAAGAAGAACTGACAAGATGTACTATGAATTTGCAGAGTGGAGTAGAGATTCGGTAGGCCACACTGGGCACAGTCTGGACCCCAATACAAAGGGCAAAGAGAGTGAAATAAACGAGAAATAAGAACTTGTAATGCATTGGTGAAAAGGAGGGTTAGTACAGGGGAGATATTAAGCATGGAGTAAATGCATTAAAGCAGGATTAGCAGGAGTAATGCAATTCAAGTTTAAATGTAGGTTTTTAAATGAGGAGCAGCAGGAATTACTGCAAATTATTCCTGAAGTGCAGTAGGCAGACGACTGTGGGTACCTCAAAAGACCACGTTTAGCCCGTCAGTGCTGGACCCCACAAATAAGGCCAGCGGGCCTGCAGTGGAGCTGCACCGGTCCGGGAAGGCAGGCTCTGTCTCCAGAGGAGTGAGCTATCCTGTGGTCGTGTTTCTGCTCCTCCTGAACTAACTTAGGACATTGCTTGGGCAGCAGAATTCTAGAACAGTCTGTGGTTTGCTCACTGCGCAGCCTTGGTGCCCAATGCTAAGAGCTGCTCTTTTGGAAAACATGGGGCCGGTGAAAATGGGAATCAGGAAAACAGGCCCTCAGTTTTGCACAATTGCTGAGTCAGAGTTCCTTGAGATTCCTAGTCTGGAGCTGAAAAACAGTATTAGAAGCCTTTTTGCAGTAAATTCTTTTTCCTTCAGAGGATCCCAGGAGACTGGGACTGTTGTATAGGAATGTCACTCATCACGTATTACGGGAATTCTGTGGACTAGGAAGATAGAAATGTTTGAATGTGAAACAGAGCACGTTGCTAGAGCTTAATCAGTCCCTTACTGAAAATACATTAGGCCAGATTTGACCTACAGTGTTTCTATTAGGAAGACCAGCAGATAATTGCAACTGTACAATTTGTGTACACAGCTCAAGAAATACATACATCCCAGTAATTCACGTTCTTTGCATCAACCCCTGTTTGTCTCTCTGATATCTGTAGTCAATGCAGTATTTCTCATGGGCTCTGTTTTTGTCTTCTCTGCATCCTGCTTCTCAGTCTGCAACACCTACAAACTCAGCATCCAACCTCCCCACACAGAGTTTTTCCCACGCTCGTTACCTAGTTGTTAAATCTTTCTGCTGTGCTTGAAGTTGAGGCTTTGAATAGATCCAGTTAGGAGTTCCTCAGTCACAGCTGACAGGTTTTATAAGACTCTTAATATGAATTTAAAAAAAAAAAAAAACAACAAAACCTGCTTAAGAAAGGAATTTTGCATTTGCGGTCCCCTAATCCGCATTTTTGTGTGGATGTAGTGCTGGGGGAATGTGTTGATTTAGGTGCTTCAGTAAATGAATCTTTCTTTTCCTACCCAGGGCAAGCTCCCTGTGTTTGTGGCCCCGTCAGTAAGATTTATCTGCAGGCGTTGGAGCTCCTTGTTAAGCCATCAGCCAACTCCGCCTCTGCTTGATCCGTGTTCTGGGGGCTCTCTGGGGAATATGCCAGTCAGGATACGGATGAGATCCTGACAGGGGCACCGCAGACTGCAAAGCCTGCGAGAGAAACCATTGCTGTATCCAGGCCGCCCCACCCGGGCTGGTTCTTGCATCCCAGGAAGTTTCTTTCAAGTCGTCTGTGGTACCTCCTTGGCACCCTACGGGCCAAGGGGTCTCTGCCACTCCCAGGCAAGCCTTTTTTACAGAGCGCCAAACATCCATTTAGGCTGGAACAGCTTTTAACCTCTACTGAATTTGGCTGGGTTCAAGCTGAGGATTTCAAGGCTGAAAGCAATATCATTAGCAAATTCATGAGGAATCCGTCCTCCCCCAAATGTACTAATGTTTTACCAGAAAAATGGAAGCTGCTTCCTGAAAGCTAATTTATTAAATCAAGTTCTTATTAACAGATAGGGTGAGCCTTCAGGTTTTTTACAGAAGAACATTGTCTTTTCTTCCTGCTCTCCCTTTTTGAATGCATTCTGAATGAGACATCTTCTTCTTAAAGCTGCTACTCCTACTAGCCAAGATAAAACATTAAGGCTGGTATAATAAAACATTCTAATAATAAGACTCCTGCGGTTTTGCACTTTCACTAGCCAGTGCATCACGGGATTTACAAATGGATCCACAAGCACATAGTGTGAGCATACTCCTTTATCCAAAAACTTGCCCCTTGAAGGGTCCTCGAGTTTACACCAAGTTCTACCTGCAGTGACATTGGTGAATCTTCACTCTTTGTAAAATGGGTGACAGGTAATTAATGATTGGCTTAATTAAGGGTGGTGATTTTCTCCTCCAAGGTGGATTGTTGGTTAATAAAGACAGCAAAGTGTTGGTAGCCCACAGCTGGCTGCAAGGAGCCATGGGGGAGCATGAAGGAGGAGCATGTCATGTTTGTGTCTGCTCCAGAAACAAGTGTTTTGCAAACGGTGTAGACATCACCAATAGGCTGTTGCATATGGGAAGAGTCTGTCTCTCCTGCACCATATGGGAATGTTGAGAGAGAGGTGTGACACTCTTCACAGGTCTGTGAGATAGTTTGGGTGATATGACGGGGATGATCTCTGTTCCTGTTTAGCCCAAGCCTTGCTGTCTGCCTACAGATTGTTTCCTCTTTCTTTTTGCAGGCTTTTTAGTGCAATTTTAGAACAAGCAACCAAAGCAGATGGGGGGAATTCAATAGGAGGAAAAGGTGCCGGATTTGATGTTAAAGCACTGCGGGCTTTCCGAGTATTACGTCCACTACGGCTGGTGTCTGGAGTTCCTAGTAAGTAATGCCATTGTTTTCCTTTTAAGTATGTCTGTGGTGTGGCATGGGGCAGGGGTAGTTTGTATAAAAATTTTGAAGACAGAGCGTGATGCAGGTTATTTTTGGTGTGAGTGGGAAGACTTTTTTCAAATGTATGTATTCGTGATAAACGTGATATTAGTCAAAGGATGACCAAAGCAGAGCTGAAGAGAATGGAAATCTCATGGTATGTCAGTCTGATTGTGCAACCATTTTAAACAATGAAAGGGGAAGATCCAGGATTTTTGTGATTTCAAGCATAAAATCCTTTAAATGATTGTGAAATCATAGTGAAGTTTTGGTATTATAAATTCCTGACTTTGATGGAAATTCTGTATGGTCATGTGTGTTGATTTTGGAGGGAGAGGAACTTTTTCATTAAAATTGCATTTTCTTCTTTGCATGTGATGTTCAGATCAAGAGCCCTGGGGACAGTTTAGAAGCAACAGAATACAGGGCAGTGATACACTCATGTTCTCTGTTTGTCTGATTTGCTTAAATTATTTGTGATGCCTCTGAGCAAATCCTCAAGCAGCCTTTGATACTCTTTCATCCATATTCTTGTTTGCAATGAGGCTGTGAGTAACTAAATCTGGTAGTTCCATTGTGGAGGTGGAATATGGACGTGACATTGTGGTAAGATTATATCATTTGGCTTGAGAGTTTGTTATGGATGGGACCTGTTTATCTTCTGGAGACAGAGGTGGTTGAAAACTGTCATTGCTTTCCATGTTTACAGCAAAGAGAGATGTAGCGAGCAGAAAAGGAGTTAATCTTCTCCGGAGTAGCTCTAGGGGGCACTTTGTTTATTTTTATTTGAGGATCTTGCTAGTCTGGTATCTTAAAATACTTCTACCTTAGTCATGCAAAAAGCTTGAGTCGAGTTGCCATAAACTCTGTGATATCAGTTGTTCTGACACCGACTGAGCTTAGCTGTGTGGCTGGTGCTCTTGGAGGAATTGAGGAAGCTGAGGGAACCAAGTCTGACATGGTCCATATCCATATACAATCTCAATCCCAGTGTAGACTAACAGTCCATTTGTGAGTTTTCTTATCAAGAGAAGTATTTAATTTGTACCAGAAGAGAGCCAGGGAGCCTGGCACAGGATAACAAATATTTGGTCTAGACAACAAAATGCTAGTGCAGCGTGAAGCAAGCAAACCATCAACTTCACCTGACAGATACCTCTACTAATCTTTCTGGTTCTGACTAGGGACATATTTATTAAACCAGGCTTCTTGGAGGCTGGTGTGGCTTTAAAAAGCCTGCTGAGATCTGTAGCTAATACAGCCTTAATCTTGAGGGCATTTTTTAATTGTACAAATGCTTGTTGGTTAGCCTAGAATAGATGTTATCGCATCCATATGTATTAGAGCGTAGCTTTCCTCATGAGGCCTTTTAGATAAGATTGCCTAAGCTAACCATAAATAGCACATTCCAGGATTACATTCTTGCATAAGTTTAGTGCAGAGGTTTAGAAGTCAAGTCTCAGGTCCCATTCAAGTTCTGTCCCTGAGGCATCATAAACACCAGTGGGTGAGTTGCTAACATTGCACTTGCAGTGTTTTGCCATCTATGAAGAAATGCTTTTTGCTTCCTTGCCCTTCCAAAACACAGAATTTTCCCCTGTAAGGGGAAAACCTGCACAGATTTGTCCTAAAATTACATGAATGTAACATACGCTGCAATTCCTTCTCACTTAACAGACTCTGTATGGAAGCAGCATCTCTTTAGTAAGAGGGGATCCTCTGGGTCACTGGCAGCCGCCTTCTGCATGGAAATTCCAACATCTGCTGCTTGGCTTGAGGTCCAGATCTAACTACCACTATTTGGAAAAAAGTGTGTAAAGGACAATGATTCCTATAAAACGAATTTGTGAAACACATGGTGAATTTTCTGCATGCACTCATTAGGATTGGTCTTGGGAAATAGGTTGTCTGAGGTGGAGAGATTGGCTTACAGCATGGAATCATTTTTTCTGAGTCACAAGGAGTTTACGTGGGTTGTTTTCTCTCTGGCTCAATCCATAGGAAATAATCCAATTTAAGAGGGACATATTTTGTATTCAGGTTCATGCATTTAAAGACCTGTCTCAGCATATACAGAGTTTCCACATAAGTTTGATTTGAGGTGGGGGAAAGACACAATAATTTCCCTCTGAAGTAAATCACTGGTGCCTGCATTTTGCAGATTGAGAGCTGGAAACAAAAGTTCAAGTTTTAACACTTCCAGAAGTGGCCTCCAATTATATATGTCTCCTATTGGCTACCAGTGCTAGACATTCAGATCAACACAACAATCTAACAGCTTTAGATAGATGGACAGAGGATGTTAAGAGCTCGCAATCCCTTTTTTCAAATGCCATGCATGCTTAATTCCTGTGACTTGGCTGTCTCTTCCCAGTAAATGTCTCAACCAAGGAGTGGGGGACTGTCCAGTGCAGTAAGTGGTTCATGTGCAAGCAAAGCTGGTGCACCCACGGGCAGACAAGCAAAAAGGTACCTTTGACAAACTTTGTTAGGATCAAACTGTGCAAGGCCCCACATTAGGTTAGTGCCTCCTAAAATCAAAAGAGTTTGAGGTCATGAATTCAACAAAGCCTGGAGACTACATCTGGATGACGGCTGTGGGCATATCAATATTTCATCATCTCTAAGAGAACAGATGACACTTTTATGCGCTGTGGTTATATAGACATTCACAGGACCACTTGTCATAAGGAAGAAAATAGACATTTTGTTCAGAAGATAAGACAGACATTTTTTTATCCACGTCACAAAAAGCAACTGTGCTATCATGGGAGAAGGCTTCAAAGGCACTGAATTGAATGTCTTTGGGTTCCCGGTACAACTTCAAAAAATGCTGTTAAGTATTTACACATTTCCAAGCAATTCAATAGGGATCGATTGGGTTTGGTTCTAGGGTTTTTTGTGTGTTAGATTTTTTTTAAAGTAGTGTGAGCTCTTTCCCAGAAAACTTTTTTTTGAGCGAGAAGTACAATTCTTGTGGTGACTGTGTGAGGTGTATGGCAGAGCAGTAGATTAGATACTTCCCACAGCTCTCATCCCAGTGCTGGCAGTTGCTTTGTGTACAAAATAGAGTTTCAGAGCTAATTATGCAGACTCTTTTCCCCCCTTCCCCACTCTTTTTAAAGTCCTACTGCTTCTGGAGAAATGGTCCACACTCAGTCCTTCTAGGCTGGCATTAGTGTGTAGATTAATGGCGATTATTTTGAAAGGCACATGGATGATTCAGGTTTCATGGTAGTAAAGTCACTTTTGAAAATGAGACCTAAGCACTTGATATCTTTGATACACAGGCTGGATTTCACTGCTCAACTATTCTGCTACTGTCATATTAACACGCTTCTTGCAGTGCATACTTTATTTCAGCTGCTGAAAGAACTTTACTGCTGGAGTACCAAAGCAGTCTCCTTGTAAGGAAAACTTCACACGTGCGTTGGAGCACCTGTCTTAATGTGTGCCATTATGATCAATATAATGGTTTGAGAAAGGAGAGAGAAGGAAAACAGTTCCCTTGATGGCCATAAGTAGACAAGTGCAAAATCAGCACGTCTACCGAAACTTAATCAGTTTAGTGTCTTGGAAACTTACCCAGTATCTCCTTTGGCAGGAGTGTGAAGCATTGTAAAGCTTTCTAGGGACAGAATCGAGTCAGCCTCTTTGTGCTAAGAGTTTTCTGCTGATTACTCTTCCCTCTCGGTTTTATGTTATTACTTATTTTAAAACTTGTTTTAAACGTTTTGTGCTTCAGGAGGGCAACAAAAAGCATCCAATTGGGCAATGAAGAAACATGATCCAATTAAAATAGAAAATCACTCCTGACTATTGGAAGGGGCAACAAGTTACTCCTACACATGCTAGCTCATGCCCTTTTAACTTATTAAATTCCATTTATATCACCTTTATTCATGCTGCTCAATTATACCACCTCATACATTCTGTTCATTCTGTTTATGTTGTACTTCATCTTAATGTAGCTGCATTTTTGCCACCGGTTATTGTCTATCTGATATTTGCCAGACTTCTAGACACTTTGGAACTCATATAATTTGAATGGCTACTCTGCTCCATATTTATGTTTTCAGTGAGATTCTCTGCTGACAACACGGATTTATGTGGGCAGAAGACCCTGCTACTCTTAAATGAAGCTAGAGAGGGAACTCGACTGTTCCACTGGAACAAAAACTTGCCATACTTTCTCTTTTATTTTTTTATCTTAAAAACAAGGAAAGGGAAGCCTGTGATGCGTTCAAGCTTCACTGGAGTCTCGTAGAAGAAGAGTTACTCAAAGGCAGTGTAGGTAGCTCTCTAGCACCAGTACTTCATGGTCTACTGGAGATGCAGCAATTGCATAACAGGGAAAGAGAGTGTATGAGCAAAAGGACCTGAGCCAAACCCTCCCCATGACAATTCAATGTCCTTCTGTTTGTGACACAGCAGCGTGTAACTGGAAGAGTACATTTTTGAGTTAAGATTTAATAAGACCAGGATTTTCATGTGTGAATGCCTAGAGATGACTGCCTTTACATGTATTTAAATAATTGACTAGAGCAAATAATTTTTCAAAATGATACTTCTGTTTAAGTCCATGGTTACTCTGAGTTTATGAGAAAATTGGGCACCTTCAGAAAAGGTGGATGAAAAATTTAGAAATTTTTAGATTTTGGTGTCTCTGATTGCAATTAGTAACCTGCCCTGAAATGCTCTATTAAAATTTATAATTCTTTCTCAGTTCCAGCAGTGTTCTCATCCCCATATTTATTGCAGTGTTTTCTCATTACCACAGTCATTTTCTATCCTTATCCCATTAGTGCTCTCTGGCATTAATCAAAATATTTCTTTGAACTTTGCAACAGGTAGGAAAGTGCCCTGCCTTTCCTTGCGATGTCCTGATAGATCTGAGCTGTTCAAGTCCGTATATTTGATGCCACATTCACCACTTACAGCAGTGAAGATGAGAAGTAAAAAACACCCTGAGGGCTCTGTGGGGAGAGTAATGCATGAGGAAAGGTTTGCTCATTTGAGAGATGCTGGGGTGGCAAAGATAACCAGTTGTCTTTGTTGTTAATTCGCCATATTATTGCAGGTGGATGAAGCAAGGAAATCACAGGTGTGGTAGGACTGGATTTTTTCCTGTCCAGGTGTTTTTGTGAGGCACGTTGCCTAAATACATCGTGTGTGCTAAATTACAATCTGGTTTTTGTGGAGAAGTAAGAGTAAAAGCTTTCAAATACTTACAGGGTGTTGAAGTTATAGTCTGCATTTTCCAATAATGACTGTTCTTAACACTAAGACTGGCAATATTTTTCTCCCTCTTTTCAAGGAATATGATCTAATTTAATAATTTGAAATCACAGGAGAATTCTGTCTATACGGGCTCATAATTCAGAGATACATCCCCCTGAAAGAATAATATGAGGGGACTTTTATAGCAAAATACAGAGTAACTTACAGAGTTTAAGACAGCAGAGACACGTCAGAACCTCCATTGTCATCTTCCTAATGTAAGACTAAGCAACTGCTCTGTCTCGTCTTTGATTCCAGGACTCAGAATTTGCTATTGAATGATTTCTGGTAAAATGGGTGTTTGATGCTTGTTGCCCATAAAAAGAGCTCTTAGTGCTGTGAGCTAGAGGCTGGTACTATAGCAGAGACTGTGTCTTCCACCACACCTGGTTTGGAGGTAGTGTGCTTAACCAGGGGGGAACAGGTTCTACATTTTCTCTCTTGCGTAATCCTTGTAAACCTGAATTATTCTAGAAGCCAAATTGAACTGGGTTGGAGTTGAAATGTCTTCAGAGCCCCTCTAGTTGGTGTGTGCAGAAGGCTGGGCCAGTAAGGAAGGATCGAGCACCATGCAGACAATCCAGCTCCTGCTGCAGGCACTCTGCCTCTGGAACCTTCCATCCTGCCTGGACTGTGTATAGCTGGGAGATCAAAATGGTGACTTCTAACTACCCTCAAATGTTCTTTCCCAGAGAAAATACACTACTCTCATCCGTAGCACGATTCCAACTTGGGTTTGCCAAACCGCTTTGCTGGAGGGTGAGGACAGGACCTAGAGCAGCCCTAGAATGTTGTCAGCTCTCGGGTGCTGTATCTCAGGGCCATTCACCCTAGTCCATCCCAGGCACCTGCTGTGTGGCCTGGGATTGCCCTCCTCCCTCCCAACCACTGAGACAGCACAGCTCAGTCCATTGCAATGATTCCACTTTGCAGCTGTTGAAACAAGGCACGTTCAATGCAATTATCTGGTTTGCATTTGGGATTCTTTGTTTTTTGTTTTTTTTTTTATTTTCGGTGCCCAATCGAACATTTCAGCTGTAATTTCTCATTATTTTCTGCACTGTGAAAGAAAATAAACACTACTTTGTAGAGTTGAGGAAATAATGTAATTGAGGTAATAAACACAGAGAATTCAAGGAATCCAAAATGACATCTCTTTCGACAACCATGTGGTTTTGGAATATGGCAAACAAATGTGAGCCACTGACTGTTTCTATACGTTGAACAGCAGGTATTAAGTCTTGAGGAAATGCTAACTGGCAGTAAGGAAGTCCACTTTCTTTTAAAATGTGTATACTTGTAGCAAAGCACAGTTGACAGGGGTGTCTTGCACATGATTTGCATTTATTCACTGTCACTAGTGGAGCAAGGGACTTGAATTTGCCCTCCTGCTGCACGTAAGGTTATGCTATGAGCTGCACACCAGCAGAGGATTGTGGCTTGCCTTCAATGGGAGGAGACAGCAGAAGTGGCCTGATCAGAGCTCCCCAAGTGTGAGAGTTTTGTGTGTAGGAACTAAGGAATACAGTAAGCTCTATAAGGAGGAAACAAGGTATACTTGGCAGTTTACTGCCACTAAACCTAGGAGATAAAAATCCTTGACAGCACAGGGAACTACTTCAAACACATTTAGGCAAAATTTGGCTTCCAAATATTAGTTCTGCCTTAAATTTTGCTGTTGTTACATTAAATAATGTCAGTTTTTGCCAAGCTCAGTTCCTTCCTTTTCTCTTGAGGTCCAGGAGCTGTAGCAAACGTGCTCCCAGGCAGATTCCTGACGTTCTCCTTCATTCTTGAACAAGACTTCTCAACCCTCTGTGCCATCTCTCCAGCACATACACCACCGTGAGAGGACAACTTGCACCACCTTTCCCATGTCCTTGCCTTGCTGTTTTTAATCTCAAGTGGCCAATTTGTTTTGCTTTCATTACAAATGGGGAGGGAGTGGATTAGAAAGGATAGAACAGTCTGAACCAAATGTCCTCATTAGGCTTGTTTCTTCATAGTTAACTGCAAACTCTACACATGCTCGCAAGTCCTTTATTTACTTGGGTCACCGTTACTCAAGCGAGTAACTTGATTCCTTAGGTAAAGATCATTCCTGTGAGTAGGGATTACACAATCAGAACCTGAAGTATGCTCCTTGAGAATGATGTCATTTATGGCAGAAGGAGTTAACCCTGTGTAGCACTGCCAAAGAGGGTAAGGAAGATTACTCACAGAGGCATGTTGTTGCTCTAAGAAAGATTCCTCTCATATTTAAGGAACGCCAATGAAAACAGAGAAATATTTATTTGATCTTGTCTATGTGGCTCTTTTAAAAATAACACTGACTATGAATGTACCCAATAACTGCCTCAGCCTCTATGCTACCAGTTACTGTCCTTGCTGGCATGATTATTCAGCATGTCTTCACAACAGAAAAAAATCCCAATATCATGATGTGGGACTGTGTAGGCAGTCCCTTCCAAATCAAGAAAACAAACCCCATGCTGACATCAAAGAGCACACGGGGAGATAGTAAAAAAAATTCTCCCTTGGCTTAGTAAGAGAATTTCCAGAAGTGCTCTGGATGGATCAGACATTTCTAGTACTTTCTTTTCACTCTTCAAGTAATACCCAGAGTTCTCGTTCAGAATGGGTGTAGGGCACAGGTCTGAGAGAGAGCCCATGCCATCAAGATGTTTATCCTGAAGTGTCTGAAAATCTAAGAATGCCATCTGCTGTCTCCCCAGAACAGTTTGCCTTGTATCTGTACAGACTGTAGCTAGCTGGCACCAGCAGGGTCATATTGGGTTCCCAGTTGCTCGCTGGTAATTGCTGGCTGCTGCGGTCACCAAGGGAAGATTTTGCTGTTCCACATCAAAGCAGTAAGGGTATGATCTGCCTCAGGGTTTTCTTACCTTCTCTCCCAGATGTCACCTCTACTGCATCTGATGTCATCCCAAGCTTACACCAAATGCCATTGCATGCTTTGGTTTCAATTGGCTGAATGTTGCGTTGCTTATTAATTTAAGATCTTGTAAGCAAAAGTCCTTTGTTAATTTTCCCTAAAGTAACTGTCTATTAATGTGTTGCTGACCTGATGGGACTTTTGAATGTTCTCCTTCTCATCCTGTCCCAAAGATGTGACTGACACACACACTGGGTAGCAGCTGACTCAGAAGTGGGACACAGGAGAGTTCACAGGTTTTGCTCAGGACACAAGGTGGTGCATGGATGTTTTACGACTCTGGCATCGTTTGAATTACTTCTGTTTGTCCGAGCCTTCCAAAAGCCTCGTTGGATGTCTGCGGTCCTTGTTGTGATTTCCACAGAGCATTATCAAAATATCAGCAAAGCACAGACCAGTCAGATCGTGCCCTCGACCACTGAATGCATTTTAAGTCTGCTAATAATTCTTTTTTCCAGTGATGATCCAAATTTATAATAATATTGCATCTTGGAAAAATGCTATAGTAGGGAAAAAACCCAAAAGCACGAACTAAGAGGAGACAAAATGAGGAAATAACATTTTAAAATTTCAATGTCTACGTAAATCTATTGGAGAACTTCCCTCTTCTCTCTAATGCAGATTTCTCCAAAATCAGGGACTGCCTTCTGAGTTATGGCTGCTTGCTATTACTGTGCTAGATGAGAGCACAGGCATGCTGGCTGGTATGAACAACTAATAAACTTTTCTATGCTCAAGATGTTCAGTGAAGGAACAAATAATTTGCTGTTCTGATCATGGGGAAGTAGGGAAATGACAGCCCGCCTAACCTGCACAGTCTCTTAAAATTTTATATAAGTTTTCCTTGTGCCAGGGAAAAGGGAAGGAGATCAGACATCTTTCTTAATCTCCCTTTTTTCCAGAAGCAAATCCAATTCCTGTTTAACACATGTAACAATAACCTATCCCATATGTGTTTTGCCCTTTGTTGCAACTATTTTTTATGAGTTGTTTGAGTAGCTCTGCCTCTTATTTTTTCAGTTTTAGATTATCTTCTGCTGGTTTGCCCTGCCACATCAATCACAATTCAGAAAACATCTGCTAACCCTCTGCAAAGAATCTTTTTTTCAATTTCTGTACTGCTAAAGCTTCTCAACAATTTTACATCAGAAGCATTTTTGACAGAATGTAGCTCACAGGATAAAAGAAATAGAAGAAATTATAAAAATTCTATTTTTGTCACTTTTTTCCATAGGCCTTACTAAACGTTCTTTTCTTCAGCAGTGGAAAGAGCTATAGAAATTCAGTTTCTTTACAGGATTGCAAAACATCCTCTCTAAACTTTCTTCAAGCATCTCATCTTTCAACCACACACCATCCTTGCAGAGGGCTAAGGCAGTGGTGTGAGAACTGGGACACATCAAATGCTGTATATCTTAGAAGTATAATCTGTTGGGGGAGTTTATTTTCTATTATTGCTCGCACGTTAAGCTAGCAGCCTCTCTGACATTTTTTTTCTCTTTTTTTGCACTGGTTGTTGGGTTTCTCTGATTGGTTGGGTTTTTTCCCTGCAACAAGTGTTGTTCCTTGTTGTTCAGGACATTTCTGCACTTGGCGTTTTCTTGTACGTTGTTGCTGTACATTGGTTTTTATTTGTGTTGGAAATTACCGAGGGATAAAGTTCCTTTTAATCGGGTTTGATGTCTTGGTCAGAAGTCAAACCAATGCATCCAGGTATGGATACACACAAGCTTTACAAAGGCCTGTTCTAAATCTAACGGTTATGGTTTTTAACATAAATAGCACTCAATGAAAGAATTTAGCATTGAGTCTCACCCTTCCCCTCACTATATAGGTGAAGATTTAAACTCAGCCTTTAGCCCACCTTTTGCCTTTCACACTCCAGTGCTGAGATTATTTCACTTCAAAGCTTTACTTTGGAGGGAGTCAAATTCCTCTCAGATTTATATTTGTATGTTTCTGTATCTGTTAGGAATGTAATTTCCCTGTTCAGATTGCAGCAGGAGAGCCTTATGATTCCCTCTTGATAGCTTATTATGTGTAAAAGGAAATTAAAAATAAGTAAATGTTTAATTCCAGTGCATTCTAGCAACGCATACCCAATCTGTACAAAAAGCCTTTGAACTGTGCAAGTTGTAAAGAGAGTTTCAAATAAAGTAAATACCGATAAATAACCATTCTTTCTTCTGACAAACACAACTTTGTGAAAACTGCAACCATTAATTTTTCTGTCCAAACATACTGGGGCTGCCTAGTGAGCTAAAGGACATTTTGCTTATTATGTCAGAAAGCATTTTTTTCCCCTCAAGCATTTATTATCTGATGTGTGCAAGCAGAGTTTTAAGTCTAATCAGGTTTTTAAAAATAAAAAGCAACAGTCTTACTAATGTGGAAAAGAAAGCAAGCTGGAGTTTTAGGTATTCTAAGACGGGACTGATTAAGCACTCAGTTGATACGTCCCTAAACCCACTCTCTGTTTTAAAAACTAAGAGTCAGAGTTGCTCAGATTTGTCTGGCCGTGTCTTTTCAAGGATTTTGGCATCACACCATATGTTTTTTAATAACAGCATTTTCAGTTGTTTAGGAAGACAAATCCCACGTGCATCAAGACAGCAACACAGCAATGATCACCCATTGTGGGGTTTGCAGAAATTCTTTAATTATCTGATCAGGTAGCTTTCTATTGTTAGGTTCTCAAAATCATCCTAAAAAGCCTCTGTGACAGTGGTTTGAAGATGTCACACTGTGCTTCTGCAGAGCTCAGTCCCATCAATGCTCGTTAAGCACCATCCCAAGACAAAAGGTGGGGTGAATTTTCCACGGCTACGTAGGCTGTTATTTGTCATATACGGTGCTGTACTTCTACACAGTCATCTAAAGAGAAAGTTTTAGACTTTATCCAATATTTTGTTGTAATTCTTCAATCATGAGAAGTTCAAACTTCGTGTAGCTTATAGTGTGCCACTTGTAATATGCTGCAGTGTTTAACCTGCAAGAAGATCAATTACTCTCATGAATTTATTTTTCTCCGTGTACTGCAAAACTGTAATCTTATCATCCCTGGCTGGACTTCTACATTTACGGAATTCCTGTTAGCATTTGTTATCTTTTGAACTTTTGCCTTTTCTAAACCTGTTCACAAATAATGAGTTGGAGCATCTGGAGAAAGTCATCAAACAGTTAAAATACTCTTTATTATTTATAATACAGAAAGGAGACTAATGCCCACTTACCTGAGGAATTATGACAATAAACTGTAAAAAATTTTAACAATTTTATAAAGCTATTTGTAACCCAAAAGTCATTAATCTTCCGCTCAAACGACTGAGACCGGAGTGCTTTGAGCCCATTTCTGCTACCACGACGCTTTAGCGCTTACAGGTTTTCAAAATTCCTTGTTGCAAACCCGTTTCCTTAGGACGCGTGTATTCATTTTTCAGCGCTGCATACAAACAGCGTTTGACATCCTGAAACAGGACTTTTCCATCATTATCTCAGTTCAGAGGTTATTTAACTATTGGCTTGGGTTTTTTTATGTTCACCTGACCAGACTGAAGACAGTACAGCATGTTGACATATTCCTACACAAGCTTTCTGATTTAATCCAGTGGCACAAGACTAGACCAAAATTTCCCCCTGTGAAGACTGTTCCATGTCACAGCAGTGCTTGCACGTGAAGAAGTGTAAAAAGTAGAAATGTGATGGGTCATTTCGCTAAGAACTGGGGCCAGACTGTCTTTGGGTTTGGATAGCTCTGGAGGAAGAGGAGCCAAGAAAAGTCCTTCCTATCTGTGATCCTTCACAGTGGTTAAGAATAGATAAAACCTTCACAGTGACCCCAAGAATGGTTTTCTCAGTCCGTCATCATCCTGTCAGCAGAAAATCAAAGCTATTTCCTGGAAAAGGGTGACAGCTGATCCTTGCCGGCCTAGGAACTGCCGAGGCTCCTGAATGCCCTTTACTTGCCTTAACTTTAATCCATCTTTAGAAGTCCCTGCCTAGCAGAGAGTACTTGACCTCATCCTCCCCGCTCTGTGTAAGACTGCTTTGCAGCTCACTGTGGTCTTTGTTCAAAAGAGCCTCAGACTTAGCTCACTGAACTTCATTTTGGTTTTGTTTAAGATGGTCTTTTTTTCTGTAATATGCAGTTTTCTGTAGGCACTTAGCTGCTGCTTTTCTCTCCATGCTCCTCCTGTATATGCAGGTAGCTGCATGGGAGGGACACTACACCATTTTTGGGTTGTTTTTTTTTAAATTTGGAGTCTGAAGATCTTGCCTGGATCTCATCATCAGCTGAACTGAGCTAAAATCAAGTGGTTAGAGAACAAGGCTGAACTTGCAGGAGCTACCTCATGTGTTGGAACTGGAAAGATGAACAAGGTCTTTTAGTCATCAAGCAACTTTATAAGAAAGTGGGCACTTACATACTTTGAACAAAAGGCTGCTAAAAAAAGTTAAAGCCCCCCAGGAGGAGAGAAGGATGCTTCTATGAGTGGTAGTAGAGGTCTCTTCCAGCAGAGAGTCAAAGAGCCTAAGCCATGTGTGCATTTATCCAAGCATCCTCCTCAGGCAGCCAAGAGCTGGGGCTGTGTGCCCACCACGCTCAAGACAAGCTGTATTTTTTGCCTAAGTTAGGTTGCTCTCACAGGCAGAGGATACTCAAGCCGAACTGCTTCCCGAGAGAAAAGGATACAGAAAGAAGAGCTGGGTTTTGTTGTGGCTTTTGGTTTTGTTCTGCTGTTCCTTTCTGGCCTCAAAGGATGAGGCAAGGGTGGTATTGCAAGACGTGGTAAACATAAAACAATTGTGTTCACGTCCACATGCCCATTTGTATGAATCTCCTTGCATGTGAGTATTTCGGTTTGGGAAGTCAATGAAGACGTGGTTTGAAAATGCAGGGATGAGAACATCGTGAGCAGGTGCCAAAACTTTCTTTTTTCTGCTTTTTACAGCACGTGGTATTGAATTGAGTGCTCGTATATGTTTAAATGGCATTGCGTGCTCCAAAGTAGTCACCCTGCAGCTTGAAATTTTCTTTCCTATTTCTTTTCACATCAACTAGTTTTCTGTCCCGTGTTGTGTCTTTCCTTACTATTCCAAGACCTTCCCTATTATTCTTGAAATAGAAATGACATCTGCAGCCCCAAGAATGCTGCACTACACCCACAGAATTNGTCTCTTCCAGCAGAGAGTCAAAGAGCCTAAGCCATGTGTGCATTTATCCAAGCATCCTCCTCAGGCAGCCAAGAGCTGGGGCTGTGTGCCCACCACGCTCAAGACAAGCTGTATTTTTTGCCTAAGTTAGGTTGCTCTCACAGGCAGAGGATACTCAAGCCGAACTGCTTCCCGAGAGAAAAGGATACAGAAAGAAGAGCTGGGTTTTGTTGTGGCTTTTGGTTTTGTTCTGCTGTTCCTTTCTGGCCTCAAAGGATGAGGCAAGGGTGGTATTGCAAGACGTGGTAAACATAAAACAATTGTGTTCACGTCCACATGCCCATTTGTATGAATCTCCTTGCGTGTGAGTATTTCGGTTTGGGAAGTCAATGAAGACGTGGTTTGAAAATGCAGGGATGAGAACATCGTGAGCAGGTGCCAAAACTTTCTTTTTTCTGCTTTTTACAGCACGTGGTATTGAATTGAGTGCTCGTATATGTTTAAATGGCATTGCGTGCTCCAAAGTAGTCACCCTGCAGCTTGAAATTTTCTTTGCTATTTCTTTTCACATCAACTAGTTTTCTGTCCCGTGTTGTGTCTTTCCTTACTATTCCAAGACCTTCCCTATTATTCTTGAAATAGAAATGACATCTGCAGCCCCAAGAATGCTGCACTACACCCACAGAATTTACTTTATCTAGCAATCTGCCACTAATATTTTGAGACTCCAGCAAGACAGAAAAAGGCTACCTACCCAAATTGCTATTGTACAGCTGTCCTTAAATGAACTGTGTCGTATGAGTTCCCTTTACAACACTGGTGAAGAAAATGCTTGAATGTTTTTCTCACAAATCATTGTAGATGTACTTATCTAGGATATCTTGCCATGACTGTGGACCTTTTTGTGCTAAAACCTTTTTGTGCTGTTGTTTTCCAGGCTTCCTTTGAAATTGCTATAAAACCTTTCATATTTATGAATATTTAATATTTTTCAATTTTCTTAGGCAATGTCTGCATTTATTAAGTGATAAACATCCACTTTGGGGAATATTACTGGTTATATTGCTTGTGCTTTGGAAATAGAACTGTAGTGGCAGTCTCTCGGTGTACCGTCAGAAATAAATGTGATTTGTGGGTAGGCCTCGCTCGTGGCTGGGGATGGTGCATCAGCTCTACCACTTCAGAGTGGTTCCCAGAAGCGATCTGACTCAGGCCCTGTGTTGAGTCACAAATCCTCCCCTGCTTCCTCCTTGCTTGCACAAAGTAGTAGTTTTCTTCTGGACTGTATCAGCAGGAAAAGAATTGCTTCCCACACCCCATGGCTGAAGTATGAAAATGTATATTTTTGTGTGTGTAGGGAGGCAGAGGAGGGACGGTCCTCTCTTTTGCCTTCTATTCCTGCTCCTTTCTAGGAGGTCATTTATACGAGTCTGTGCCCGCTCATACTCCTGGTTCAGGCAATCCTGTGGTGTAGGCAAAATATATCCCTGCAAAACCAATGGAAGAGTAGACTCAGGATGTGCTCTCTCTGAAGACCTGGACTACTGATATGATGGGAGCAGGAACTGCCCTGTCCAGCAAACCAAGTTTGATCCAAAATTGAAGACATGGGGAAATGTGAGCTAGAACCGTGCTTGGCAAGGCCCGAACGTTAGTTCTGAGACCAACGTCTTAAGAATATTTTAAGCTTTGCCTGCAGAACTCAGTCATGACTTCCAAAGCAGGTAGCAGGCAGAAATCCGAGCCCAGAAAATAGGCTCAGCTGAAGGGATGGCTAAAACTGAAAGGTGCAGTGTTTGGGTGCCCAAACAGGCTGCCTGCCGAGCGTCACGGTGTGGTGCCGCTTTGACAAAAGCTGCTAGCTCCTCGTAACTGCCACGGCTCCAAAAAGTGCATTGACTGCTTCAAGAGCAGATTGCTGAGTGTCCTTGCAAGTAAAAGAAATCCTAATGTTGGTGGTCAGGGTGAGATTTAAAAAGCCTCCAGGAAGTTAAGAAATCACAGCCCCAGGTGTGGTCAGTGATGGTGAGGAGGATTAGTGCAGCCCCTGGTGTGCTCAGTGAGGATGAGGAGGATTAGTGCAGCCCCAGGTGTGCTCAGTGAGGATGAGGAAGGACAAGCCCTGCTGAGGGCTGCTTTCAGGGCATTCCTGGAGCCTCTGGAGCGGGGGATCTCCGGGGATCTCTCAAAGGACAGCGATGAGAGCCTCTCGCAGGCCCAGGGGAACGCCTGGGCGCTCCCGGAGCACGGCTCGGGATGTGCAAAGGGACAAGCCCTGTCCCACAGCGCAGGGGAGGGGAGCAGCGCACCTGAGCAGGGGGGCAGCGCGTGGGGGTGCAGGGGAGAGCCTTTTTCTTTCTCTCTTTGATTTCATCTTCCCAGTCCCATCCCAGTGCCCCCAGTCCCTCCCTAGTGCATCCCCTCCCCAGAAAAAAGAGGGGTTTGATTGAAAAGGGGTTTAAACTGAGGGGAAAACCTCCTTTTTCATTATTTTCTGTGTTTAAACTAGAGGGGATCCCCCCTCACCTGTGATTTTAAGGGTATCAATTAGAGGAAAACCAAACTTTTCCATGACTTAAGGATATCAGTGGATGGGGAATTGTTATTTTCTGGTTTAAATGGAAAGGGATAACCTTTCTGATGCCATTTTATGGGTTTGAGTTGAGGGAAAATCCCCCATTTTCATCATCTTGAGGTTAAAATTGTGAGGGAATTTCTGTTTTCTCTCAGTTTTAAGGGTTTAAACTCAAGGAAAATCCTCCTTTTCCCAATGTTTGAAGTATTTAAATAGAGGGCAAAAGGGCAGAAAAAGAGAGAGGAAAAGGTGCTGGAAATGTGAGGTGAGAAAGGGTAGGAAGAAGGAGTGAGAAAAGGGAGAGAAAAAAACGTGGGAAACATGAGGGGGACAAGAGGACAGGAAGCCTAAGGGAAAAAGGGCAGGAAATGTGAGGTAATTACCACTCATGCGTTAATTAATTGGGAATTTATGAACACCACTGTGCGACAAAGGAGAGATACTGTCTTTTTGAGAAAAAATCTGGCAGAATCAGTCTCAGATGATTTTTCAGGTCTGAGAGTTCACAGTTTTGAAAAAAAGGCAAGCTGGGTGTTTCTAAGAATTGTCTTACTTTTATAGGCACGTCTTTCTCGAGAGGAATTCTGTATTAGCAAACCTACCATTAATTTCCTTGGACATGTTCCACAACGCAACAATGCCAAGTACATTTTAGCAGCTGGGTCTTTTTCCTGTGCCATCTTGCTAAACGTTGGTTGAAATCCAAAAAAAGCTTGTGAGTACACGAGGGGATATGTAGGTAATCCCATTGCTTTAGGTGCAGATGCTTACATGCCCAAAGATAAAGCACATTCTTCAATAACTGCCCGAATCGATGAGACAGCAACCAGCCCCTCTCATCGTCTTCCTGAGAGAGAAACACAGCATCATGTAATAGCTCTAAGACACCTGCAGCAGCCCTAAGAGTGCATTTCCCATAGCTTTGAGAAAGATCAGTGTTACTTGGTATAAGCTTTTCTCCCTCTTTCTTCCCTAGTCCCTCTTCTTCCCAGTTGTATTCTAAACTTTTGGGTTAATGCAGTCCTCTAGAGACTAAAAAGGGCTTGACCTGGTATAAAAAGCAATGTTTTTCCCATGTAATAAATATTTAAAATGTTTTATCAGTGTAAATAAATGTTAAATTCTGTGAGCCTAGGGAATGGCATTAACGTTTTTTGCTTGCTGAAACATTTATGGAATCAGTGTCAGCCAACAGAACACAGCCAAGAGGATTTTTTTAAAGGTAAACTGAAGTGCTTTTAAAATAAATACGAAGAGTTGTTTAAGATCTTCAATTATTAACAGAAGAAATGTGTGGGCTGAAATAGTGCAAACAATCCCTTTGGTTGCACTTTCCATAATCCCTGTGCAGTTCTCTGTGTCCAGCCTGAAGTGAGCTCCTCAAGGCAGATGCTGCACCTTCACAGATGTCTGGAGAGAGTCTAGCACACAAATAAGTAGATTTAGAATGCCAAATATTTGAAAAGCATTTATTTTTATATTTGCTTCTCAGGACTTGAGTTCAAGACCCTGTGTTTATGGTTGGCCAGCGATGACATTGCCAGCCTCTGCAAACAGCACTGTAAAAACTTGGCTCTGCTGCAGAAAGCAGTTATTGGCATCACCTCCTTTAAATCCAGAGGCCAGCTCTGCAGTCTGACCAGGTCACCAGGCACTCTGATTTAATTATGGTTATCGGCTGTACAGCTCATTGCTAGGAGTGCAAGCCTTACCTCCACAAGTGAGAAAAAAATGCCAAAGATGTGCAATGGTGTGAATACCGGTGTAGGGTGATACCTGTGCATTGCACCATGCAAAGACTGAGAGCATACATGAGTTGGGACAGAGAAACCATTCTTTTATAAACTGAATTCTCTTTCCTTCCTCTGCACAGAAAATGATCCCGTAAAAGCGTATAGAATTCTCGCCACTGGTTAGAAAAATCTTTGTGACTGCTTATAAGGGGGTGTTTCGCCTTGATTTACTCTGATCAGAGATGCATCTGCACCTCTGGGGTTTCAGAACACAGATTTGATGTGTTTTGAAGCGTGTGAGGTTTCCATTAACAAAGTGACTCCATTCCACCTACCCGTGGCTCTTCCCCAGTCCTTCAATCCCTCCTCATCCTCTCTCCCTGCTCTCCCCCTTGCCAGTACAATGAGTTTTCCGACTGTCTGGGCATGGTTCCTCACGCCATTCCTTGCAGCAGCTCTTTGTGCTGGAAGTGGCTGGCAGAATAAAGCACGTTGCAGGCAGCAGCTGTGTTGCAGCAATAACTCGACAGCAGCGTGGGGAGCCTGGTGATGTGCATGGATCTCTTGCCTTTCTGCTAGTAGCACTCATTACATCTTCTGAGGGCATTTCTAAAGTCGCTGCATAGTTAGTGTTTTGTTAACTTTTAGAAACTCTGTGAAGACTTTGATGGTAACGTATTTAAGTTGGCTAATTACTGGAATCATCTGGATTTAAAAACAGGCTGCCCTAAAGGGATACTGCACAACACACACATCAATTCATGCTAACAGTACCCAGTACCTCGTGTCCTCTTCAAAGCTGGCTTATTATCCTCGAGAAGCTTTTCTCTAATTAAGCTGGCTGAAGGTCCTGTACATCTTCTGGTGGTACATGTTCTCCTTGGCCATCTAAACATCATCTCAAGTTTATGGTGCAAACCTTTGTTTTCACAAACACTGCTTTGTTAACACGAAGGACATTGGTTTGTGCAGATATTATCTTCTCTGGACATCTCTAGTAGGCTGAAGCACTTCCATGGCCTGGGTGTTAATGAAGCTGTTTTTAAAATGAGGGAGCTCTTTTGTTCATCTTTTTGTCTGTCCTCAGTACCCTCTCAAGAGTACTGGGTATAACCTACAATGAATGTTAAAATTAATTAATAATAATAATTAAGGGTAAAATACATGAAACCTGGTATTAGAACTCTTAACCTCATAAGCTTGGCTACATTTTGGATTATCAAGACTCCTAAAGTCACTGAGAAAGGAGGCCTTTATTTGCCCTTGTGTAGATTTATTTGAAGCTACAAGTATTTCAATCTGCAAATCAACAAATCAAACAAATCAAAGTTTGTGGGGTTTTTTTTTTTCAGGTTTGCAGCCATCTGTAGTCTTTTAATTTTTTTGTGCTGTTGTGCCTTGTTTGGTACAAGAAGGTGAGACATCGTTTTCATTTTCTGGGGAATGTAACGTTCCTGACTGATGTAAAGCATTGGAGCAATGGTGGTGTTGACTGCACTTCATTTTCTGTGCATATTTAGAATCAGTAGACGGAATGACGCGGGCATTCAGAGGAGAAGGCTGACTGCCTCATGTAAGCACAGCAATTTTTTTTTTTCTCCAGAGACTTTGCTTATTGAGAAAAACACCCAGAGGCAACTGAGCAAGCAGAGTGGCCCACTCCTGTATAGGATGTTTTGATCCTGTCAGTAACACAGTTCGTGTGAAAGTCTCTGTGAAAGCCAGAACGTTCCATGCTGAATGCCACTGCCTTCGGGTAGTAGCATATCCTTTGGGTAGATAACTGATAACAGATAACTGAACCGCCTGGAGACACCTGAGAAAATGTTCTGGTATCTGAGGGGTGTTAGAATCCAGCCAGTATTTGCTAGCAGGCAGGGAGGGATGCTGCTGGCCGGGCAGCTGATGCCACGTTTGATTGCTTCTGCTGTGCTCCATCATGGCTGTGGAGCAAAGGCAGTCTCAGCCTTAGCTGTGAACTGACAAGTGGATTGCCTACAAGGGAAAGTGCTTGTCAAGAGATGTGTCATCCCCATTAGAAAGTATTTAAATTAGTTTAAAAAAAAAAGAAAGAAAGAAAAAAGAAAGTCTAAGATCTTAGATGATAGATTTTAAAAGTTATTAGTTATCACAAGCTCTCTTGGCAGATGTATAACAGACATTTACAACTCATGAATCACATTTTTCAAAAATCACAGCTAATACCAACTTCTCTGAGGAGATGACAGCATGTGCAGGAGACATTAATGACTTCTGGCTCTCAGTCATTGCAAAATCATGAGCTTGTAATTGTTCTGATCTGGCTATTTGTAGACTACAGGGTTCTAGAGGTCTCTCAGTACTTCCATCATTAATAACTTGCCAGTGACAGTGGTTGCCATCATTCCTACTCAAAGTGATAACTTTAAGATCTTTGTAAATGCAAATCCTTACTAAAGGCTTATGAGGCTGGCTTAATTATTCTGGTTTTACAAAATGAGGGGAAGGAGACAGAGGGAGGCACACGAATCTGCAGCTTGAGTCAAGTGCATCTGAGGGTACAGCTGCTTAGTGATTTAGAAAACTTGGCTACAAGTCACCTTCCCTTGGTTGTTCTGGGAATGTTTGGCTTGCTCATGATTAGGACTTTCAGCAGTCTCATACCTTAACATTCATGTAGTAATATTTTGCTCATACCTATTTCTGGGCAACCTCTGTTAAAAGGTGATCCATAAATCTTGGGACAAAACCAGCACTGCTGGTTCTGACTCTCCCTCTGTTGAGACTGAAATTAGATGAGGTGGATGTGGAGCACAAGAAGATCTTAAGAAGACTGGGAGCTCTCACTCAGTATGGGTTTGGTGGTTCTTGAGCACCTCAGGCTCTGCCTGGGACTGGGTTGACTTCTGGAAGAACCCAGCATCAGAGTAGGGACATGACTTCAGTTTGCCACCCCTCCCCATGCTCTGGAGTGCATCTCTGTGCACCCCAGCACTTGCCCTTATGCCTGTACCACAGTTCTTGTCCTTCTTCAGGCCTGGTTGTTCTTTGTTTTTCCCGGGCTTTAGCTCTCCCCAGTACCGTGTGTGCAACACCTTAGGCCTGCTTTTCAAGAACAAGCAGACTAGCTGATATGTTCCCTCCTCGGGGAGGGGGTATTTGGTGACAGGTGAGGTGATACCTGTTTCACTTTGATCTGTGATCTGGGCAGCAGTGCTAAATTTTTGCAGTGTTGGGGATCGTCTGGAGGAAGGTGGTCTGTAAATGTACACCTTTACATCATCCAGGTAACGAGTTCAGGGGAGGGGAAAAGAAATAAAACTGAAACACTACCGTGCAATTTATAGCCTCTCCAAATTTTGTTCTCTTGCTGACAAGTGCTTCCTTCTGTTCTCTCTGCAGGTCTCCAGGTGGTTTTAAATTCAATTATCAAGGCCATGGTCCCTTTGTTGCATATTGCCCTGCTGGTGCTGTTTGTCATTATTATCTATGCCATCATTGGACTGGAGCTGTTCATGGGGAAGATGCACAAGACCTGCTACCATGTGCAAGGGGGACTGATAGGTAAGGGGAACACACACATACATGCAAAGATTTTCGGAGGGAGGCTTTTCCCCCGTGTAGTAGTGCATTTCTTCTGGCACAGGAGACGGGTGGCTGTTGCTCACTGCTTGTGTAATTCTTATGGGTTTCGTGATTTCACCGCTGCGGACTGAGCTACACAGGAGATGGCATCACAGCAATGAACAACTCATATATTTTATTATTAATCTCGTACACAAATGCATCTTTGTTTTAAACCAGTAGAATTGTAAAGCAATATATAATTCAGGGCAGCACATTTTTTTTTGTAATCACAGGCTGCAACTGTGGTTAGAAGTGCAACCAGAAAGAAAACAAAATTATATTAATGGGAAGAAGCTTTTTTACATCAAATCCATCAGGAAAGAACTTTCAAATTGTTTGCAGAAAGAAATATTCACATTTCGAAATAATTCAATTGCACTGTCACTCATCTAACCATCTGTTCATTTTCATTTGATTTATTGATCTTGAACAGCAGCTATTTCTCAAGTGGTGGTGGGTGCTAATGCCTAGGACCCAGTTTGGCTCATAAGAAAATATTGTACAGCAGAAGATTGTTTCAGAAGTTCTGTATTTTCTGCTTTTATAATGTTGGCAGATTTCATTTTCTGGAAATGATGCTAGAACTATAATGAACTGTCACTCTGGTTTGCATCTTTAAAGTGGGTGTATTTTTCTCCATTCTGTCTGGAAGTATTTACATTACAGCATCTAATTCTGATATTACTGTTTCTGGCATTCTTCCGTGATCAGAATGTGATCACGGTTTTGGAAAATTACATTGTTTACCATAAAAGATGAGAAACAAGCATAATTGCCCCCTCCCCTACACATACATACATACCTGCATCTGTTAAAATGTAGCACTAAGATCTGAAATCTGTATATTTAAAAAAATCACACTGCAGAAGTTTCTGTGCTTATAAAAATGTTTTCTGGAGCATTCTTTATATTCCAAAGCATTTAATTTGCTTTGTTCTCATATGTTTGAGAACACCTGTACAGAATAAGGGGTGGATAATCAAGCAGCAGTCTTAGAGTTTCTGAGTGCCACTGGTCTACTGATAAAATGCCACACATCATTTAAATGCCAAAAGAGCAGAGCTCCAGACACTCTCTGCTGTAATCCAGCAGTGGCCCAGTGCCACATCAACCTGTCTCCAGAGCACTGAAGCCTGTCTGCTGCAGGGGCTCAGCCTCCTTCAGCAGTGCCAGTCAGTGCTGCACTTCCAAGGTTAACCCAGATGCCAGGTGACTGCGGTAGGAAAACGCTGGCCATGACACGCAGCCTAATGAAACACGATAGGCTTGATCTAATGTTCCCTGTCATGTTGAAAGGTGTGAATTCTTCCTCTCAGGAGGGTGTGCTTTGAAAAAAAAAAAAGTTCATCTCAGTTTTGACTATAAAATGTGACAGCTTGGCTATTATTTTTTACAAAAAGAAAGCGAAGCGCAACAGTGAGCAGTTGCCTGCGTATTCCTGAGAAATCTGTCAAACTCACTGCAAAATACACTTGTTAGAATCTGATATCCTTCACTTGCTTATCAGTGTGTCAAATTGTTTTCTTCAGCTGTTTTTTTTCCCCCTTCTCTCCTTTAAGATACACCTGCGGAAGATGATCCATCCCCGTGTGCCCCCCAGTCTGCCCACGGGCGGCAGTGTCAGAACGGCACCGAGTGCAAGGCGGGCTGGGAGGGACCTAAGCACGGCATTACCAACTTTGACAATTTTGCTTTTGCCATGCTCACGGTGTTTCAGTGCATCACCATGGAGGGCTGGACAGATGTGCTGTACTGGGTACGTATCCGAAAATGACGAGCTGAGAGTCCTGCTCGTGCTCACAGCTACGTTGAAACCTGGGGGCTTTAGCTTTCTTGCTTGTTCTCTAGAGTGAAGGCATGGTTGCTAGCATGGAGCTTGAATTAACTCAGCTTACTGTTAGGTAAAATGGGAGGGGTTATCTGGTGCAATGAAATCAAATGTAAATGTTGACTTTCCATTGATATTTTAATTTTGAATGATGGCAGATGGCTTATTGACTTTGCAATGTACCTTGGTTGAGCAGAAAGTCATTGAAAGACCCTCTCTGCAGGAGGGAAACATCTCATACATCTCCAGATTACTGATTTGTGACAGACAACCATGTGCCTTACCCCCAGCATGTATGTTACAAAGGCACTGCACTGATCAGCTCATAGGTTTTATAAGAAAGGCCTCACAGATTCCAGCAGTACTCCTGATTATGACTTTTGTCAGAGAAGAATTTATTCTAATGCCATTAGCTCTGATACTGGTGTCAGCCATGATCATGTTTAGCCAAAACATGATATTATCTTTAATATAAACGGAGCCTCACCTTGTCCTGTATCCTAATTCTGGACATTTCAGCAGCTTTAGTTTGTACCTTTTAATTCCTGATGTATTGGGAAATTCGTTGCCATACAATTATACTATAGGAGTTACTATCAGGTTTAGCTTTCACCAATAAATCATACATAAACGTGTTTCTGGATGCAGCTCTGGCCATCAGCTTTTGCAGCAGTGTGTTATGATCCAGGACTTTCATTCACATGCAGCACAGTCCTGTCTGTATAGGGCTAACCCAGACTCTCACCAACTGGGAAGTCTGGCATGTCCTGACACCTGGTTCTCCAGGGTGGTAGGATGTGTTAAAATGCACGGTGCTGTTCAACTCAAGAAGGCTCAAAGCACACAAAAGGATAATCTGGACTGAGGCATCTTGCACTGTTAGTCAGCATCAGCTTTTCTCTTAAACATGAACCTGAAGCCGCCTTGTACCCACCAGTGATTTAGACTTTACAAGATTTCCCTTTGAAGATTTAGCTTATCTGCCAAGAATGGTCTCTGTGTGGAACAGCTAGAAGTTGTCTGTCTTCTTAAGCTTAGGTTAGAATAGTGACCATAGCTGCCTTCTGATGCCTGAGATAAAGGGCAGAGATCAAACCACAAGGGGAGTCTGGGTCTCAGAGAAAAAAAAATTGCCATTACTAGAAAAGATGCTATAAATTAATAAAATAATGAAGAGCAGAAGTTAAAGTGATGAAGTAATGAAGAGAGAAGTTAAAGTAATGAAGAGAAACCGGGCAAAACTTCTCCACTGTTCAGCTATGGCTACATATAATATACCTGTCTTTTTACCACATTTAGCTCGCATTTCTCTATGCTGTGTTTGACTGAGAGGATTTATTTACAGGGGAAATGGGAGAGATTAAATGGTATCAGAAAAAGACATGAAAATAGTTTATTTTCAATAGCCCTGTATACCATTCCATATTGTGAAACCTCTCCACAAGTTATCATCAGTTTCTCCAGAGACATGTGCTATGAAAGACCCTTCCAATTCCCACCCTTTAGTGCCCATGTGTCATTTTCATGACTGGATATGAATCGTGCTTAACTCATTATCAGTTATCTAATAACAGGAGCCAAAAGCATATACTCACTTCTAAATGATTTTCTACCATGACTGCAGCAGACAGTCTGATTTTTACGGTGTCCCTGCACCAAACTGGGTTTTAGTTGTTGGCTTTTGTTTGGTATTCAGCCAGCTTTTTTTTCCACTAATTTCCTGAGCTATTCTTTGTTTTCTTTACAGACAGTACGGTGAACTTAGACCTGAAATTAATACAGATTGGTGGTCGTTACTTTTAGGGACATGCATTTCATGAGCCTTTTAATTTATGGCATTGTTAGAATGCTTGCTTTGGAAAGAGCAGAAATATTTGTTATCATCAGTTCCCAGTTATTCCTAGACAAGACTACAAAAGATAAGAGTTATCACTGCAGAAAAAAATGTCAGTCATTGAGGAGGAGGAAATTTATTTCATAAAGAAAAAACGTATCACCTGTGTTTAACGACCATGAAATACAAAGTTTGAGTAAATACCTGAACACCTGAGCTGGCAGACATTCTTGGTTAAGCTGCTGGAAACAATCCTAAGGATACTGTTGTCCCATATGACTTTTGCCTCCTTGTGCTCTGGTGAAAAAGCAGACAGAATTCAGCCCTGATCAGTGTTTGCCATGTGGTGAGGGAGGTGTCTGAGGTGTTTCCTTCTGCAGAGGGGTCTGTGCTGTGCTGGGGGCGGGTGTTGCTTGGGCACCTACGACGGGGCACACCTAGGAGAGGCACTATTGCTTTAATATTTATATGTAGAAACAGTCTCTAAACACTCACACTGTAATTCCATGTAATTTCCAACCATATCTATTGTGGTTTACGCAGTAAGAGTTAGAGTCCGCGGCAAGGGCGTTCTAGCTCAGGACAGCCGGATCAAAAGGAAGAGTGCTCTGGATAGCAAAGAATAGAAGAGATGCAACATTTCAGTTGCTGAAGGAAGAATTTTAGTTAAGTGAGGTAGGATACAAATATCTGTCTTAAACTTACAGTGAGCCACTGTGTCCTTAGTGCAGTCTGACTCATGCATAACTTTATTCCCCAGTCTTTGCCTTTTTGGCTGAGGAAGAGTGGGCTTGTCATAGGCAACCCACTGGGAGCTGCATCTCCACAGGGTGCAGAGGTAGGAGGCCGTTCTCTTCTCAGCTCTGAAAGACCTCCCGGAACCACAGCGAGGTCACAAAAATTAAAATTTGCTTTATAAGGAAGTAAATCTGCACAGTTATTTAAATTAGAAATACAGAGTTTGTTGTCCATTTTACACTGAGAGTACAGATTAAAAAACAGTGTAAGAAAGTTTTGTCAGCAAATCAGGCAGTTTTGCAGACAAAAATTTTAGGTGACGATTTTCAGAGGTCGTTCATTAAACTTAACAATGTAAGCTAATGGGCTAATATTTAAAAGTGCTGGGCATTCAAAGTTCAAGCAGACTGTCAAGTTCTTAGCTTCTCTGCAATTCAGGGTAGATAACAAGGTTCGAATCTGGGGTCCTGCTGGGGTCAATGGCAAAACTCTCATTAATTTCAAAAGGTCAGGATCTCACTTTTTATTTTGCAAAATCTTGATCGTGCTGTTGAGCTTTCCCACACGCAGTCACAGTACAACATGAGGACTTACAGATGCCTAATCAGGGCCTTGGTGTCTGTTGAGATCAGTCTTCCAAGGACATACATGTGGATGCAGAGAGTTTTCTTTGCTCCCTTCTTAAATCTGAAAATACGTGCCTGACCTAAAACTCAGCAGAACAACAGATAAAGCTCTGGGCCGAATTACTTGGCTGGAAGTGTTGAGATGATGGAGCAATTCCCTTGCTTTGAACTTTTCTATAAATGCTTCTCAATTATGTCTTCTTTTCTTCAAAAAAAAAAAAGAACCAAAAAAACCCCCAGCTTTTGGAAGATACCTAGATCTCTGCATTCCTCTCAGTGGGAATGGAGGGAGCTTAGCACATTTCAGCATTTTGCCCTGAAAAATATAGTAGTCGTTTCAATGTCTGTCCTGTGCCACAGTTTGCAAGGTTAAAGCTGCATGTTTAAAAGTTAGAAAGCTGTGTGACCTTCCACAAGCCCTAGACTCCTAATCCACTCAACAGCTCTTTGTTTTAGCTTCAGTTTCCTGCTTCCTTCTTCATGCTTCCCAGTGCAGGCTTTTCACCTGTGTAGTGAAGCCTCTCTCCTCTCTCATGGAATACTGTTTCCCAGCCTGTGATCCACATCCAGACAAAAAGATAATCAGAGACAGGAAAGCAATAAACTTTTATTCCCTAGAAGGACTTGGCATCACTAAGATCAATACACTTTCCAATCTCCTCTCTCTCTCTTAGCAGATAAGACTTGTGAGTAGATTGGTTTCTTTTGAAACGGGAAAGAAAAATGTTAGGGAAAACAGTCTGACACTGCTATCATGGAAGGTAGGATAAGTACTTAAAAGGAGTCAAATTTTTGATGTGAAATAACGATATTGGACAGGATGAAAATCTGTGCAAAACAGCCTTGTTGACTGTTCACTGAAGAATTGATCTTTGTTGAAGGGAGCGTTAAGTGTTTGTAGGAACTCATCTCCTGTGCTGCCTCAGCCTTACAAGTTTATTTTGTCCCATGCCAGGCACCTTTGTCTCATGGGCAGTCAGTCACAGAACCACTGAGCAGGCAGGCACCTCTTGTGATATGTCACATTATAACCTTTCCTGTGCATTGTAGAAGGATTTGAGGATATTATTCTCAAAACTCTCCTTAATGTATGATCAGCCAGTATTAGCAGCTCGCTTGGGGCAGGCACCAAGGCCCGTTTCTGGAGACCCATCTATCTTGGAAACTTCCAGCAGCAGATGAAAATCCAAATGTTGCAAATTGAATCATTTGGTATTTTGTAATCGGTCTCTGCTGCAGTCCATTATTTTGTATTGTCTCGTTGACTAAGGAGGAAAATTAATCTCTGTGCAGTTTATAACATAGTGTTCAAATATTTGTAGGCATTTGTTGTCTTCACTTAATCTTTTTCTAATCTGAGGAGATTCAGTTCTTTCAACCTTCCCTAATGGATCTTCTTTTTAATTATTTTTAATCAGTTTGTTACTGTCCTTCAGGGGAAGCTTTGTTTCTGAGTTAAGTACAATTTGGCCAGTGCCCTGTCTCTGGAAGAGTTTTCATCTTTGTGTGAAATGTGCTCTCTGCAGCTGGAGACCTGTGACACCGCATGCAAATCTATCCACTGCAGCCTCAGTTTTACATGCCTGGTCTCTCCACTGCCCTGCATCTAAGCAATTGTACGTATAAATGAAAACAAAGCACGGAGAAATTGCAAAACACAACCATATGTTGTTGTATTGGGCTATTCCCACTGCTGGGTAGTGGAGAACCTGGTCCTGAGTCGTTCTGCTCGCCCCTTAGAGCTTGAATTCAGGACTGAGTAATTCTGCTTGATCTGCTTGAAGGTTATTAACAATGAGCAACCTTGAGCCTGCCATCAGTTTTGGAGTCTTGGCTTTGACCCATGTCATTTGGACAACACTTCAGAATACTTGGTCGAGTCTCTGAAAATAACATGCAGTGCCTCCAGGAACAATTTACCTCAAGGTTTTAAGTGTAAACTGAAGAGTGTGGTATTATTACAGATGGACTAAGGCCAAGTCTGGATGAGATCCAGCACACTAACCTGTCCCTGGAAGAGATGCCCAAACTGGCACATAGTAAGTTGACTCCCTCAGATTTAAAAAATGCTTGTTAGTCTTCCCCAGCCCCTAGGCAAAAAAATGAGTCAATAGTCTAAAACAGTGCAGTAGAGCCACCACAGTGTAGTGAGAGACACAGTCTCACAGTGAGACTGAATCAGTGCAAACCTTCAGGAGCATCACATCCCCAGGGACAGCAGTGAGAAATACATGTAGATGCAGTGGGTTAAGCAGGCCGTCCTGGAGCTTCCCTCTACCTCTCAGTCTTTGAGATCATTCTTTCAAGAGTCGCTAAATCAGCTTGGAACACGGGCTTACAGTCACGCTTACAGTTCCCATCATGAAGTCAGAATGGAACAAATTGAACAACAGATGTAATTTACTTTGCTGACAGCATTGACAGATCCTGTGAGCTTTTCTCACCCCCCTCCTCCAGCCTGTTGCAGCCAATGAGGAAGACGTGAGAAATTCAGAGATATTGCCACAAAGTGGAAGACATTAACGCAGAGCTGCAACCCCCAATTTTTGCCAGCTGTGTTTTTCCTTCTAACCCTTTATTCTTGCAGCACTTAAGCTTGAATTAGTAAGGCTTTCCACAAAAGAGAATGATCTGATTCTAAGAATATATCTGTCTACATGTTTCCATGGTGTTTATTCCCCATCCACCTCCGCCCCTCCAAGAAAATGCTGGGCTTTTATTGTTGTGGGGTTGAGGTTTTTTAATCATCTTTTTTGGCAGGGGTTTGCATGAATGTGAAAAATTTACAAAGAATAAGCACGCAAGTATGAGCAACCCATCACTGTGATTGCAGAGGTTATTTCATCTCCATCTGCTGTAACAGTGGTGGGTAAGGGGAGAGGGCCCGTAGTTCAGAGCACTGAAGGGCCACAGCATTAATGCGCTGAAAAAGCAGTTTCCACATTTAATTTGCATAAATGCTGACCTCAATCTGTTTTCGTTTTCCTCATTAACAACTGCACATGCAACTGTAATGGTTGCTGTACCACTGACTTACCAACGAGTAACAGCAGTGGCTTACTCATCGGCACCTGCCACAAAAACCTGCTGCTGAACGTTTGTGCAATACACTTGTGTGAAACCAAGTTTTTATGAGCCCTTCAGAACTCAACTTTGGACTTCTCAGCCCTCTTCCTCTGTATGAAAAGAAACTCTCTGTTAAAAATAAGCTTTTTTGGGTTGGTTATGGGAGGTGTTAATAGAGACCCTCAGCCCAGTGCTCCTGTGTGGGAAGGACCTTTTTAATAGCCCTGTCTTTCTGCTGCCCTTTCACTTTTCTTTCTTCTTTTGTTCTTCTTTAGACTGTATCCTTATTGCTGCTGTCTAATCACCACAGAGACCTTTCTTATCTTTAATCTTTTGTCCCAGAGCTATAAAATTAAGAGCTAAACTACTGGGACATTCATACACGACTTAGGATTTTGAGTGTCTCTGTTTGTGGGTGCGCTGCTTGAGCCCTACCACCAGTTTTGTCAGGAAATGATGATTGATGGCTTCTGAAAAAATAATCATCAGATTTGTTTGCTGTGGACCCATATCTACTAGACAAATTCACAACAGACAGGTTCATTATCTAGATCTTGGGAAAGGAAAAGACAAGGAAATATGCCCAAGGTCAGGACACAAATCATGTCTCTGGAACTATTTATTAAATTAATGTTTATTTTGAATTTAACTCGTTTCAATGTCTTGCTTTTAAGACAAAGGGCAATACAACTAAACCTTCACCAGTCTTACTGTGGATGTTAAGTCCTTCTCACCTGCAAAGAGAATTGGTCCATTAAAATTGGCTGTATTCGTTGATTTCAGAGGCATTTCTGCCTGGGCAGGATTTGAGGGCTCAGTATGATGAGTGGTCATGCCATCATAAGCGTGTAGTTTATCTGCACCCATGGCCCGCTCTAGATCTGTCTCCTTGTAACTCCAATCCTCTGAACTGCACCCAAACTGGAGACCTAAAAACAATATTGCGCTCATCCTCCGAAAGGTACAAAGAGACCAGAAGTAGAAAATGAAGGCTTTAGAAGTCAATCAGAGGAATCAGTCTTCCTACTGAGAAGGACTCGTGGGTTTTGGTGGTGCATGACCCGGCAATGTGCACTCACAGCCCAGAGAGCCAACCATGTTCTGGGCTGCATCCAGAGCACCGTGGGCAGCAGGGGAGGGAGGGGATTCTGCCCCTCTGCTCGGCTCTGGTGAGACCCCACCCGAGTGCTGCATCCAGCTCTGGGATCCCCAGCACAGGTGGGACATGGAGCTGTTGGAGTGAGTGCAGAGGAGGGCTGTGAAGTTGATCAAAGGGCTGGAGGACCTCTCCTCCGAGGAAATTCTGTGATTCTGCGAAAGGCTGAGAGAGTTGGGGTTCTCAGCATGGAGAACAGAAGGCTCCAGGGAGACCTCCCGGTACCTAAAGGGGGCCTACAAAGGAGCAGGAGAGGCACTCCTTACAAGGGCGTGTGGTGGTGGGACAAGGGGTAATGAATTAAAACTGAAAGTGGGCAGATTTAGACCAGATATAAGGAGGCAAATGTTTACAATGAGGGTGATGAAACACTGGCACAGGTTGCCCAGAGAGGTGCTGGATGCCCCATCCCTGGAAACATTCGAGGTCATGTTGGACAGGGCTCTGAGCAACCTGATCTTATGGAAAGTGTCGCTTCTCATTGCAGGGGGATGGCTTTTAAAGGTCCTTTCAAACCCAAACTATGCTATGAATATTTACCACAGAGCATCGACTCTATTGACTTATAAAGCATATCTAGAACAAATCAGTCAGGACATCGTGCTGATCTTGCCTACGTGGTGTTGCTTATAAGACTCCTAAGACAAGGAGAAGGGACAGTCTTGTCTGTCAGTAATGCAGTTGCACCTCATTCAGGCTCTTTGATAGTAATTTCTCCAGCAAACCTTCAGTGCTTTCACAATATCTCTGAGTGCCTGTCAGATGAAGGTTTATTATTTATCTGTGTGCTAGGAGTTCTAGATAAAACTAGATAATAAAACTGTACGTTTTATTTGAGAATTTTGGATGTGATTTCACAACTGGAAACTGGATTAATTATCTAAAACGTAGAATTTTCCTAGGATTCCTAGACTGGGAACTGGATACGGAGGAACTTGGCATATACTGATCAAGTGCAAAAAAATAATTGACAGTCTTGCCTTCACTTATTAAAGAAGGTAGTGATTATCTACATCTTACGGTGCGGTTTTTCATAATCTTTATTTTTAAGGACTTAATTGACTATGGAAATCAATGAACAGTGTGTGCTGGTATATTCCTGTGCATGCAGCAATCAGTGCTGTTCTGATGTAGTTGTGTCAGAATTTGCTATCGGTCTACACTGAGATAAATAGAAGCATTTATAAAACAGCAATACAGTAATACAGGCAGAAAATCCTTTCTGGATAATCAGCCATGCAAATGTAAATATAAAATAAACAGAGTCAGGAAGGGATGGCCCAGAATTCTAAGATGAAATTTTTAAATTTGGAAACCCACCATCGTCGGGGATATTTTTATGCTTGAATTGAGCACTTTATTCTTTTGGAGTGAATTTCCAAAGACTTTAAAGGACAAAAAGGTTTTTAAATAACTGAGTAGCAGTAAGAGGTGGAACTGCTGCAGTGGCTGTAATGAAATAACTGTGGCTAAATAGCCTTTGGGCCCTTGGATGACTTTTTCAAAGCCCAACCTTTCGTTTTAAAGGGAAAAAAAAAGTTGTACATACTTATGTGGGAATAAGGCAGCTCACATAAAGCTCTGTGACTTTTACCTCTGGAGCTCTGAATTCAAATCCTGATTAAGTCACACAAGTTCAAACAATTTTTGGAGGTCATTACATAGCATTTCTGTACAAAATGTGCGAGTTCACTCAACAAAGCACCCATGTAATCAGTCACATGAGAGAACGGAGAGCCTTCATGGCTCATCTACAGGTCCCTGGCTTTGGCAGAACACTGCAGCTGGATTGATGGCACGAACCTCCTCTTAGCAGATCTACTGTTGAGGAACCACAAAGAGCAGAGTACTAAGCAGGCTGAAGTGATATCACTATGAATGTCAGCTGTTGAGTACAGGAGAGGTAGGGAAAATGGTCTGTCAGCCATCTGTATCAACAAGCAGAAAGGATCAGGATGCTTGGCATAGCAGAGTGCAGGATGTGGTGTGGAAAGTCCTGAAGACCTGCTCAGTCTGGGCCTGGCGTCTTTAAGAGCCTGCCTGGGTCAGTGTGTGGTCCATTCTTTCCCCTCTGGTGTGTATGACCCAGACAGCTTCAGAGCAGACAGAGTCACCTGAGCCACCACTGAAAAAACCCAACTAACTTCTGAGGGAATCTTTTACATCTTCAAAGTGCAGCAGTTTCAGCACACTCTAGAGTGTGAGTTGCTTTATCACTTGGCAGTAACTGAATTTCAATATTTCACTTTTGGTTAACATGTTCCGTGTTAAACTGAATTGAAATACATTTAATTTTTTTTTTCTCTTTCACATATTTAGCCTGGAGAAAGTGAGTGAGGTGTCAAAGCAAGAGTTTTATTGGAGCTCAGAATTTTTCTTTGATGTAAGGATTTCTTGCTGCATAACAAATGTTTTTAGCGGGAGTTCAGAATCCCTGTATTGCCAAACGTGCTGTGGAGATATGTAGCACCCTCCAGTTTTCACAGAAAAACAGAGAAGTCCCTCAAGAAAGCACAAAATTACAGGTGGGATGGGAGGACATATAAATGGTAGCTTCCTGATTATTTTTGTTTCCCCTCCCCTAGCTGACTAGAGGAATTTCCCAGTGGTAGTTGTACTAACAAAATTTAATATGCTGAGATTTTGTCAGCAAATCCACTTTTCAGATAGCTGATTTGCCATGATAATGCACATCCCTTTGGAACACTACTAGTGCTAATAAAAGTTCCAACTTTGTCAAAACAAAAGCCAGTAACACTGCTGGGTTTCTTCAAGTGAAGGGAGAACCCCAATTTTTTTTCCTCTGTTTTGAAAAGTGTGAAGTTAAATGGCCTTTGCCATCTGTTGAAGTTGTACAGCACACTTGTGTGAAGGCCATTTGAAATCACAGGTTAAACTAGGACGATGGTAAACGCATTCGGTATTTCCCCTCTAGTGCTGAACATGCTGTCGGTGCTAGGTCGCTGGTTGGACTTGATCTTCAGAGGCCTTTTCCAGCCTTAATGGTTCTATGATTCCCTACCTCTCCAGCAAGCACAAACTGCTGTGTTGGAGAAGTATGGGATCAGGAAGCATTTTCAACAGAAATAACTTGCAGTGGAAAACAGTTCAGCTCAACCGTTGTGTGGCACAGACATTTTGACCTGCTGGTATTTGAATGCAAGCTGTAATTCTCTTCCTTACCCCCAGACAGAGACCTTGCATTTTCCATAATAGCTCAGTCTGGTAAAGAACATCAGACTGTAAAAAACAATGTGCACCCAAGCTGAAAACAGAAGAAATATGAATGTGGAAATTTACTAACGAATGAAATAATGTGGAGTTCAGTGGTTGTATACTGAGAGTTAAAAAGAACAGTGGAAGGACTCGGTGACAACATACAGTCAGTATTGGTCATCTGGGACTAGATAGTTGACAGTTTGGTATTTTCTATGTTTCTCTGACTTTATAGTCTTTCCCAGCTGGTAAAATGCGTATATCCTTGAAAAGGTGGGGCCTGTATTTAATGAGTGATGAAAAAGTGACTCAGTGCTGCTATAAAAAATAAGCGTGGCAAATTCTAGTGGTAGCAATGCACTTCCCTCAAACCGTGTGCAACTACAGCAAGTACAGTTTGCTCCGTGTAACACCAAAATGGCATTCCTGTATAACTTTAGAGAAGCTCATATGAGCTGTTTTTCATGTTTTCACTCTGCCATCAAGCAGATGACCTGGTTCTAAGGCAGAGCTGATCTCAGCTCCAGCCTTGCTCTTGAGCAGGTAGCAGCAACCTGGTAGGACTCTCCTGCAGGACTCCTGCCTTTGCACAGTCTCCCCAAGAAGCTCAAGGCAGTCAAGGTGTATCTCCTGCAGGAGTGTGTTCTCTCGTGGCTCCGGAGATCGAGCCCCAGCACTGCTTCCCTTTGTCTTCTGTGCAGTGCTGTGTGGGGAAGCTTGGTCACTTCTGGAGACTTCACCCTCTTGTCAGGGAGATCAGGCAGGATAGCAATGAATTACAGCTATACCAAAAGCTTTTAATCAATAAACCACAAATTATGGTTCACCTGGGTCAGGGCGGGTGTACTTGGGTGAGGACATTTATAGCAGATTCAACATCTTTGATCTTTGAAGATCATCAGTCTTTGTTAGGAGGGGTGAAGAAGCAACCTCTGCAGACTCCATGTTCTCAGATGTCTGCCACCTTCCCCTTCTCTCTTCTGGAGTCATCTTCCACTGCTGCAGTTTCTTTGATTCTTTCTCAAGAGTTCTGTGTTGCAAATTAATCTTGATGTTTCTGTTGTCCTCATCAAGGCAGTCCTTTCTCAGTTAATGGCTCCATTTAGCTCCTGCAGAGAGTTCTGTACAAATTGCCAGTGTTTCTGCCTCAGAGTGGAATTTTAATTTGCTCCTTCCATCACTAGAGAGTATACAGAATGACTAGGGAACCAAGCTACGCATAGGAGTCCTCTTATTTTTCCTGCTGCCCACGTATGATGAATCTTGCTACATTATTCATTTTTATCCTACAGTGACTGTATAGCAGAATAACCTGTCTGGAGCGTTCTCTGCCCTGGTTCACAATCCCTGTGCCCTTGTCTTCACCCAGCTCTGCCTTGCCTTTCTCATGAAGACACTGAAAAAACATTATAGATGTTTATATGTACCTAGAGAGTGCACATACAGAATTTGTAAAATTCCATCGTTGAGGTAACACAGTAAGTAGAGCCTTAAAAATAAGAGCTTGGAGCAGACATCTCAGCTTTAAATTTCCTTTTTCCTTCAGTACTTCAAAACAAAAGAAATGTGATTTTCAAAACAGGACCAGCTGATCAGGTGCTGCTTGTTCCTTTGACTGTCATCTGCTCAGACTGAAGCTGCGTTGAACTCTCTGGCCTCTCCTTTGCATCCATTTGATAGCACCAGCTGCAAAATGTGGATTGTTTAGGAACAGCTCGAAGGAGTGACTGTGGCTTAGAGTCCCTCTAAGACTATTAGGGTGTTGATGCTTAGCAAGAAATTCTACCCAAAGAGCAAAGACATCTGGAGGCCTTTGCTTGTATTTTAAGCCATTGCTTCTAAGTCAATAAAAGTAAGTCTAGTTTATTTTAGTTTTTACACTTTTGCTTATTACAAAATTTGGAAGTTTTGTCATCTTTTTTACCTCCATCTCTCTCCCATTGCCTTCAGTCAGCTCCCAGACCTTAAATTCCCACTCCTTTTCACCAGTCCTAAAGACTCAGAACATCTGAAAGACTATTCCAGGTCGACAAGATGGAAATAATTTCATGATGCACTAGAATTTATAGATGGAAATGCTTAAATGTTTTTGTCATTTTTTAGTCACTATGTACATTAAGCTTCAATTTTTTCCCAGGGAATTTCTGAAAATAGACTCCTAATCACACATTCCTCCCTGTCGTGTGCCCCAGCCTATTCAAGCAAAGCACTTGTGCATATCAGCTCATTTCCACTGGTAACAATAATATTGACCATTGGCCTCTGTGGAATTATTCATTTGCCTTAAATTATGCACATACATGATTGCCAGATTAAAAACCAACCAAGCAAAGACAACTAATTAGATTTTAAATAATGAAGGATCTGCGAGGTGAAATCTGCATCCTTAGCGTAATAATGCACTAAGTCCACTTTTTAGGATATGTTCTGGGTGATAGGAAATGTGGGACTTTCCTTGCTGCTTTTCTGAACGGTGAAGTCAGATGGATACATGTTGTGTGCATAGACTTAATCGAAGTGTATGTGGAGAGCAAGCAGGAATTTATCAGGTAAAAGTATGGTTTTTGTCGTGTCTTTATTGACGTGGTATGCAGCAACTTCACGCCATTCAGGCTCCAAACAAACCAGCAGATTCAGGATATGCAGGACTTCAGTGCTAAAGAAACTCACAGTTTCTTTACTCCAGTGCTAAAATCTCATGGTTTGCCCCACAGGTTGGGAAAAGTGCTTGTTGAGCCTATCTTACAGAGGAAGTCAGATTTAGTACTGCTTCCCACGTAACTCTACCTTTAGTTCTGTGTCACCTCACTGATATCTTTCTGGGGCTTCTTTTAAGCATTTATGGTTTTGTAAAGAAGTTAGAAATTGTGAATAATAATAAGCAATTTCCTTGTTAAAAGCAGTGAGGTTTACAGTACATTTAAAATTGCGTAGTTAATATAATTATCACAAGTATTACATAAAAAAGCCCCAGTATAACATAAGCCGTGTACAGTTTAGAGATCAGATAAAAACATAATATACAGGATTCATTACCAGAGCTAACAACATTAAATGTCTGCATATTTAGGGGCTGATTTATTTGTGTCACAGTCTCAATAGTCACAATCCTATTACCCACCTACAAGTTAAGAGCATGACCAAATGAGACAATTCCCAGACGTCTCGGATCTCTGAGTAGAAGCTGAGAGAGACAGGAGTCAAACCTTCTCATCAAAAGTCCTCTGACAACTACCAAGAGCTTTCAAAGCAAAGACTCAAAGTACTGCAGAGCCAAGGGTTCTTAAGCCTAAAGCAGGTCTGCAGTTGAGGAGTTAACCAGAAGGTATTGTTTTGTTGAAGAAAATTTCTTTTTTGTTTGCAGAGCAGCCTCAAAAATCCTGCTGTCACCAGCTAGAGTTGTTAGTTGGATGTTCTTAGGAGCTGGCAGCAGTATAATTTTTCTCATTTGGGATGAATATTTTGTTCTTCATCTGTTTCTGCTGATGCAATACATCTAGCACGAGGAAGGGTAGACCTTTCAAAGTTTTGCTTTTTCACTGGACAGATGTATACAGGCACTTTGTAGGAAATTCACCCTACCTTAGTTATTTCTGAAGGATCGCACGGATTTATGACATCTTTTCTATTCCCTGACTGTATGAGTGCAAATCATTTGACTTAGTGATGTTTCAGAAACAAAGAAAAGCTTTAATGATCATGAAGGCAGCTTGAAGATAGAATGCAAGCCAATGAAAATCATGTAAGAGTAGGAGTACTCTACTTCCTAGGCTACATAACCATTGTCTGAGATGTAGGGTTTAGTCACTGTCTATGATATGGATACTTTTTTCTTTAATATTGTCAATTCAGCCATAACTGTGAAGGGTAAAGTTCCATCCTTTGTTTATTATAATTGGTGTTGTACCCAAGTTCTGACTGAAAAGTATAGCAGAGAACATTTTTCCCTCAGTGCAAAACAGTGCAGCACCCTATTAAAAAGAAAAGGCAGAGTCTAAAGTTTTAGTTCCATGAGGTTATATGTGAACGAAATGTGTTCACCCAAATATTCATTGGAAGAGAAGGAAAGAGGAGGTGGAAAAGGAAAATTTATATTTTAATCAAAACCTCTTTGATCAATGACAGATATCCCAATCTCGTATCAATGGCGCTTTATGCATCCCCTGAGCTCTGCCTGCTGGTAGCCTACCATGTCATCTTTGATCTGAGCTGAGGAAATGACTTCTACACATCCCAAAAGTTATGAGGGTGCTTAAGTACTGTTCCTGAAAAAGATGGTTTTCAAAATAAAGGCTTCAAGCAGGATACATTTAGTGACAATTATCTCTTCTTTCTGCTGTCTCCTGCTCCCAGTATTCTCCAATTTCAGATTGTTACAAGAAAGACTTGGTTTCAGCTAGAGATCTTGCTACTGGCCATAACTTTTGGCTAGGCTATATTCTGAGGCAGTGAGTTCCACAGATAGGCTGCAGAAAATAGCATTTCTGTGCAAAATTTCCAAATTTGCTGCACTTTAATTTTACTGAATATGCTGCTCCTCTCAATGAATGGTACTCTGTGAAAGGTTATACACTTCATTATAGAATACTTGTAGCACTTGCATTTGAAAAAAGTTATCACAACATTCTATAGTTCTTAGAAATCAATTAGCAATTTGTTCAAGGAACAGAAGCCCAGCCCAGGTGCCCTAACTTGTTTTCCATTAAGCTGCAGCTTTCCAGCACTGTGCACTGAATAAGGCAGATTTCATGTTTTTTCTTCAGCTTGCTACTTTCCAGTGACAGCTGCCATTTTCTGATGGATTAAACTTTTCCTCTAACCGTCTGTTATTTTTGAAAGACACTTACCACAAAGTGTCAGGGTGTGAGTGTGTGAACTGTGAAGTCAGCAGAATTTAGTGAATTGTGTCTACCCCTCCCATGAAGTGACTGAAAGCCTGTGCTTGGTGATGCTCAACCACTGTGTTAATAGGTTATGTGCCTCTTACATTGTCTTTGAGCTATGGTGCCTGTGTAAGGAATGAGACACTTGTAAATGTGCCAAACTGTTGTCCCTGGGAAAGAAAAAACAATGACTAAACAAGCGATGCATGAATGTCTCCTGTGGCCTTACCAATGTGACTTCACCTGTGTCTTCTGAAGAACCAGAAGACAAAAGCACAAAGGCCCCTTGAGAAAGATAGACTTTTATTCCTTGGCCCCTACTGAAACTGCTGATAGTAACTGTGATCAGCAGAATACAGAATTAAAAATCCTGATGTTGTTTCTAGGTGATTACCTGTACCGCTGAGAGAAAAGCCTTTGCTGAAATGCTATAGGCATGATAGCAATTACGGATGCTTGGCAAAGAAAGAGCTCTTCCAACAGACCTCATATATGCTGAAATGACCTCTTTTTGTCATGAAACTGAGTGGTTTCTTTGACACTACCCAGTGAGACAAGGTAGTATCCCACTTTGCAGGTTGGAAAGCTGAAGCATAATGAGCCAAATGATGTCCCCACAGTGCCAGAGAGGGTATGTAGGAAATAATAATAAGAATCCTTATCTTCAAGATCTCTGAAAGATGATGCATGAATGCTCTGAAATGTGCCAACTTCCTCACTGTTGAGAATAGTGACATGTAAGTGGTGAGATGTGAGCTGTGAAAGGCAGTTTGACTCAGAAAGGAGAATTATTTCCATAAGTGACAATCTGCTGATTCCCGCTGCTCCTGCGCTTCCAGCTGACGTAACAATTGTTCCATACGTGCTTAAGCTGGCATCAGGTTGCAATCACCTGGACTGAAAGTTATAATTCTGACCTACATTGGCTGATATGGCAGTCTTTGTTCAGAACCGTGAGTTTAGAAGATGATCCACCTTTTCTGCTGGGATTCCTAGGGTTAGTAAGCACTCAGGGAGAAGTGTTGCACTCAGGCACCAGAAAACTGACCTGTGTACCAGGAGCTGTTTGTCCTAGAGAGGTAACCTAGAACTGAGCCATTTCCTGTTCACTGGGGGCAACAGTACAAAATGTATTTTGCAGACCTCCTTTTCTGTGCTCAGTAAATGGTGACACTCCTGGCCTTGCTGTTACTGGTCTGAGTAAGTCTATTCCCATTTTTTTCCCCCCAGCTTCCACCAAGCAACCTATTTCTCTGCATTTCTCCTGCAGTTGTTTTTCAGGAGCAAGCATTAAGCTCACAGTGTACTGTTTCCTTATTGCAGGGAGGTTTTAACGTAATTTACCAAGTACTTAATGTTATATTATCATATAACATACATTCCTGTCACCTGTTGGTCAGTGCCACAGCGTACGGAACAATCTCACAACCTTTAAAGAAAAAAAGACATGAGAGCACCGAATATAGGGAAATCCAGCAGCAGAGATGGACTCAGCTGTCTGCCAAATACTGACAGTTTTCTATGCTTGAGAAGCTCTCTCTGTCTCTGCCCCTCAGCTTCTCTGTTACGTATATAACTGTGCAATAAAAAGGAGATGAAAAGCTGACCTCTGAAATTTTCAGTCTGAGAAGTCCCAAATGCTCGGCTGTACCAGAATGCAGGGCTGCTTTACAGGACTGATTTGTGCTGATGCTAGCTGGTACAATTGTTATGCAATCGTGCAGGCATTGGGAATTACAGAGTACACTATATTCTACTTATGTGCTTTACCAGGACATGCTGGAAGCTTCTTGCCATCTGGAAATTTCTTCGTGCCAGGGAAGGTTTGTCCTTCTCCTGACATGTGCTTGACCTCTGTACCTGGCACCCTGGCACTTGCTCTTTAGGATTGGCTTGTACCACAGCTTTGAGAAGTTCTACTTTCCCAGCTGACAGAAAAATCCCAAACTGATGATAGATAAATACCATGCAGCTGAGGCTTTTTTATCACCATCTATCATAATTAGAGGGATGTCAATTCATCTTTGTGCCCACAGTGGTAAATTCTTATGGCAGTTTTTCAAAGTCATCCGTACTCATTGTTTGTGCAGATTGCTTTATATAGATATTGGTGTTTTTTGTAGGAGAGAGAGGGTGTTAAATCTTATTTCTTTACTTAATTCCAACTTGGGCATTTACATTCTGCCTTCCTGATTTCCCAGCTGGGATCTCAGGTGAATATTTGCTTCCATCTTTATACTCGACGATGCTTTGTTCTCATTAAAGCCCTGATGTGCAGTAGACACCGGGGTATCTACTTTTTGGTCACATGGGATGAAATGTGGCTTGCAAGCATAAAGAATAATTAGTATGATTCATAAACTAGCTGAAATATTCTGCAAAACCATAAAAAGGGAAGATGTTTATTATGCTTAGGGAATGCTAGCAGCTCAGGTATTCTTCTGCCCACCAAATGTATTTATCCTGTGAGGAAGAAGCTGATAAACTGTTTTCACAGAGGCGGATTTTGAACTTGTTTTTTAATGAGTCTACTTCAGTTCAGTCACAGCTGAAGGAGCCCTGAGATGGAGTTCTGGATTGGTCCACTGACTGTGGACTATTGCCAGACAAGAACTTCAGTGACTCTACTTCGGAAGAAAAATGGATAATGGACTTCCATCCCCAAAGAACTGATTATGTTACTGTTACTCTCCTGCCTTGTCTTACTGAAGGTCTGAAATTCCTTTCCTGAGTTGTTACGGATCTTGAGTGAGATCACCTCCCCTGAAGTGTGTCTCGCTGCCCATGTATGGAAGGGTATTTCTCCTGTGATTCCAACAAATGTTTAGGTTGTAAAGGAAAGAGCATTTTCCTGGAAAGAGAAAACAACATAAAATTTTCAGGAGAGTGGAAAACAAAGGAATGTAGATTGCTTTATGCCTTTAGGTACTTTAAAGTCTGCAGTTTATGTTCATAAATCAATTTAGTGCTCCTGAAAATGTTAACTGCCATCTGTTTCTTTAATGATGCTACGTCTGGATCCCAAGATAAGTGTTTATGGAGACTAAAGAAGGGACTCTGGTATTTTTGATACTGTTATGAAAGTGAGATCCTATCCAGAAACTTTCCAAAATTTTGAACTTTGAAGGAGACTTCAAGATAAAACAGCGCTTACGTACTAGATGCTATTAGAATATATACAAGATCTTATTATGTGCTAGAATTGAACCTTGTATAATACAGATTCTGGTGCTAAAATAAGTCTCCCTGCTTCATGTAGTAGTGAGAAATCCATGTCAATCAGTTTACAGTCTCAGACTCTCTTAGTGTTCCGTTGTGTAGGAATCGTGTTTTGATGAGTGAATCATCCTTCAAGACGAGAGAAGGAAGTTTGTGAGGAAGCTTTAGAAAACACTTGACCAGGTCAGAAAACGGTGGGCCTTGAAAAACCCTTCCTCGAAAGAGCAAAGCTGCTGCCCTCACTGTGGTAAACTGTGAAGATCCCCAGAGCATTGCCAGGGAAGGATCAGTGTTTGCCCCCAGTTCCCACCTGCTCCTCTCTGAGGTACCTGCGCTACACAGGGGAAGGAATTGTGGTCTGATAATACACTGTGGCAGTGCCTACCAAAAACTAGCAATATTTTCCCTGGCAGCAGAGGGTCCTGTGTGTGTGCAGCCAAGTTTAGAAGTCATGGGGTGGACCCTTCGTGGTGCTGTAAGTAAATTCCAAAAAGTGAGTCCGCAATTTGAGCATCCGAGGAAGTGCCAGTGGGGCACATGGTTATGTTTTAAGTTGTATTAATCACTGACTGTGAGGAAAGAGATGAAAAAAACAATCAAAGGAGTGGTCGCATCAGAAAGAACACAGAGAAACACTTGGTATGATTATGTGTAAACCAACCGCAGGCTCTGTTTACAAACCTTTCCATCTGTTCCTTTGCCTAATCATTTCTGCTTTCCCTCTCTGTCTTCTAACTTTCCTTCGTCTTTCCAGATGCAGGACGCTATGGGCTATGAGTTACCATGGGTGTATTTTGTCAGTCTGGTCATCTTTGGATCCTTTTTCGTTCTAAATCTGGTTCTTGGTGTGTTGAGCGGGTAAGCTGACAGTTTTGGTGTCCTTTTTCCAATGCTACAGGGCAAGACTCCATAATAAGGGTTCTTCCCTGTCACCAGGATACTTTCAGAGGGATTAAAAATCTGAATCCGAGGAAGCTTCACATCATCTCTGAAATGCTTTGACAAAATGTTCAAATATTGCAAATAACAATACAGGTAACAAAAGCGGTGTTGTTCTCTGACAGAGAAATCGAACCTCAGGGCCTTCAAAATTATTTATGTCAACCTGTCATAAATTTCCAGAAAACTGGCTATTGAAGAATCTTGCTGCTGGTGACTTGGGATCTCTTTGGCTGGAGCCTTGCAGTGCTCAGAATCTGAGCTTGTCTCACTAATTATCATTCCACTCTTCCAGGTCAATGATGCCATAGGAAGGGACTGGCCCTGGATCTATTTTGTTACACTAATCATCATAGGGTCATTTTTTGTACTTAACTTGGTTCTCGGTGTACTTAGCGGGTAAGCAGTACCAGGAAAATGTTTTATTACTGTTTATTTTTTAAAATTTGTATTTCTATTCCTACTCTCTGGTTACCAAAACAGTGGTCAGTGGCGGGTTGATCTCAAGAACCTCAAGGGAAGGCCTAGACTATTGCTGTGCCAACGGCAAAATACAGTATTCCTAGCATCATAGAAGGAGCCTTTTGACTAAATCAAAGAAATGTAAGACAAGTTTTTGTCTGTAACACGTTCCTCTACCTGTACTCTGTGGGAAGAGGACAGCACTGTGCTCTCTTGTGGGCAAAGCAATCCATGCACCTTAGAAGGGGATTATAGTAGAATTTCTGGAAGAGTCAGTAGGACTGGAGGAAGAATGAGAGCATGAGACAAATCCCTTCACGTCTGTAAGATGAGATTCCTGCCAAATTCTGTCTTCTCATAGGAGAAATTTTCACATTGTTTGAAACATCTAAAGCACAGCCCACCAGGAGACTATTTTCCCTGGAGAGAGTCTTGGGCACGTTTCTTCTTCAGTAAGCCCATCTTCTCTATTGTGCAGATTACAAGCCTGGCATGATGCTCTGACCTTTTCCAAGGATGAACAGAGAAGCAGGAGAAGTCCTTTTAGTGTTTAAGCATTCTTAAGACATCCAGACATTTAACTGTATTTCAGTTCTGCAGTATAACCCTCGCTGCAAAGCATCATTTTAGTAGCTTTGATTAAAAACAATGGATATTGTCCCCAGTAGTTAAAAACTTTACTGCCCCTGGGGAGCCACATAATTAGAGGAATCAAGCCAGCAAACATTCCTTGCAAGATTTTTAAAAAAAATCTTCTAGGATTAGGCTTCTAGTTCCATATTTGGGTATGACTGGAGGCCTGCAGCCATTCTGTGTACACAGATAAATATGTTATGAGGACTTTTATGTGTCCTCTTTTTGTTTCTAATATCCTGCCTCCTTTGATGAGCTCTAAGTCAGTTTGATTAGGGCCTGTACCTGTTGCCTTAGGCAGCCCTGAAGCCCCTTGTCTTTTGATCAAAAGAGAGGGAAAATGATCTCTGAGCAGGAGAGGGGACTTGATGCCTCATAGAAATTACATCCTCGGCACTTGGGCCAACAAGATAGGAAGGGCAGTGGTGGGACCGGGGAAAAAGCTCCACCTTTGGCCATCTGCCAAAGGGACAGGTAACAGAAGGTCTGCAGGAGGTATTTCTATCTTCGTTGCTCCGTTGAAGGAGACAAGCTGCTGCAAGGAGAAGGGTTTCCACGCGGTAACGGGAGCGTGGAAAAAAACCCTGGTAATGAAGTGTTGGGCAATAGTCTGCGTTTGCATATCTGGAGAGTGATGCTCTGGTACCATTTTGAAACACGCACTCCTCATTCCTCCAGGTGGATACTCTGCCCGGCAGGTAAGGATGTCAGCACTAGCGGGGGATGGTGACCAGCTGACAGGGAAAGGGATCTGTTCTATCAGAGGTGCACTCAAGGACCATATAACACCATAGTTAAAGATTATATGGTATCTGATTGGATAAAAAGTGCCTGTGAGCCCAGCCACGAGGAGTGCATAGTATTGAAGCAATGCTGATTTAATTTACCTGCACCTGGCTTTGTACCTGTGCATAATTAACAATTGAATTTCCTCTCTCTTTCATTTTCAACTCAAGAAAGTGTTTTGGGGCCTAAATCTTCCACCTCCTGCCATTCTGCAGCTAGACCACCAGTTAGTGGTAGGAGATGGAAGCAGTCTGTAGAGGGAACTGAAATCAAAGATGAAGTTCACCTTGTTTAAGCTGTGAGTCACTCTTTCTGGCTGTCTTCACAGTGTTATGACAGCTGCACTGTTTCTGCAAAAATTTCCCCAACTGGAGAAAAGTAAAGAGAAACTTAAGAATTTTCATCCGTGAAAAAACATAGAAATTATGGGAGAAATGTTCCAAATTTTCTTTGGTCTAAATAAGCAGTTCTTAAACAATTAACTTTCTAAAGCAGTTCTGAATTCTGCTGAGCTACAAAGTGTCTTCACTTTGCAGATTCAGCTTTTTTTCTTAGACTTGCTGTTGCTATGAGTCTGATCTATGTAGATGATCCACCTGTCTGTTCTAGACAGAAAGCAGCATTCCTGGTTATCTTTGAATATCCATTCTGGGCATCTCTGATTTTTTTTTCCCATTTATCTATTTCAGGAGCTTCAGCAGGCATGTTGTGTAGGTAGACTTTGCAAATGACAGATGAGCTTGAGGGGGGTTTAATCACTTCTGAATACATAAGTGTAATTAATTGTACTCACAAAGACACCTTGATTGCACCTGCAGAATGAAATGCTGGATTCTGCTTTGCTGAAAGAGTTCTTTTGTAATTTGTTTTTCTTCAGGTATGTCACCCATTCATGGTCCTGGTGAATTTACTAATCACATACTAGGCTAAATAGCATGTCAGAGTATTTATACATAGAGCTGTAATCTCTTCCTGACTCGGCTGAGCACAATACAAAGTTCATGTACTCCAAAGGACTATCCAGTCAGCAGATCACACAGCAGACCTCCCCAAGCCCAGGCAAAAAACAATTCCACATCATTTCTCTGAGCGGTGATTAGAAGCCGCTTGAGATCAGAGATGATCACATCTGTGTTATCTGTTTCAGTTAATTAGTAAAGGAAAAAAAATGGCAGTGCAGGTTCAACATTCAGGCATGCACACCTGAGTACAGAGAATCACATTTCCTTTATATTTTGATCCAAATGCCGGGACAGAGGCCGAACAAGCAGTTGCCTAAGGCAAATGGAGGGCAGGAGAACAGAGGTTTCTTCTGCTTTGAGAGGATCCTGCAAAACACAGTTGGCTGCTTTTGATGCTTTTACTGCCAAGAAAGAGGTCAGAGTGAATAGGAGGCTGGCTGTGGTTGTAGCTCCTCCTCTAGACGTTTTTGTGACCTTCCAAGTGTTTTCCCCTAGTCTTCTGTCTGCTCTTCCAACCCTTCCCGGTCCTTGGTGTACTTCTCAGGGTGGATGAGATTTGCATCCTTGTGCTCCACTTTGAGTAGCAGGCAAGAGTCTTGAACTGTTAGAATTCTGCTGGTATGCTCACTTTCCATCTCGCCTCTAAATGTGAGAAATCATATCAACAAGAATAACCTAAATTCCATCATCGGGATGGGAAAGAGAAATTTTCTTCTGAAACAGCACACGGTGCAGAGCTGGGTGTTTACGGTCTTGACCCACTCTAACCTCACACAGAGATAACATCTCTCCAGAATGCTCTGCTCCTTGGTATTCCCATTTGCAGACGTTTCTACAATTTTCTGAGATAAGTAAAGCAAAGTCAAACAAACTGAACCATGGTAGAAACAATCAGATTCACCCACTCTCATACTGATGTTTTTTGGGTTCACTGAAAAGAGACAGATTGCTTGCTAGTTCTGCAAGCCTTTGCTGACCTTGTCCTGCCATGTCAGTGCAGGCTTTTTTGAGAAGACTGCCTCTAGACTCGAGATGGCACTTCCATCAAGAGCTTATTTGGTCCTTGGCCTGCCTGCTGGAGCTGCAAACAGTGACCACTTATTGCCAGCTGTGCTGGAGGCAGCAGTAATGTGTGCACCTGCCTGCAATACGCCCTGGGCTGAGGCCACCAGCTCCTTTCCCGTGGGGTGGAAAATGACCCCGGATAGTAATTCTTGATTGTGAACTACATTAGCCCCAGTACAGGCTGCCATGCCACGTGGGGGGTGGTTTGACTTGCAGTAGCAATTTCCTGAGCCACCTGTTCTCAATGGTTTAATGTTAGCAGAGCAGAGAAATTAAGAACAATTTAAACCAGTTGTCTTCTTTGGAGAGTCATCTGAGATGTGGGATATCGTGTGTTGTACGAAGGAAAGAGATGTGGAACTGCAGGTCATTTACATGAGGCAGTCACAGTATTTCCCATTGTGCTAGAAAGCTCTAGGTTCAGCCCATTTCAAAATTGGACCCAGTTGTTTTAGATTCTAAAATAGCACATTACGAGCTAAAAATTGAAATATTGGAATTTGATTTAACAAACAGGCTTAATAATACATAGATTCATTCGGTGATTATTTTTTTGAGAGTTAATTCATTAATTTGGACAAGGCACTGTAGCAGACCCAGGAGAAAGGTGTTACTGAAGCAGAAAATGTAGCTACCATTGTAGCTACCATTTTTTCCTAACATTCTTTGTATGGTTATTATCATTATTGTTTATTATTATTGTTGTTGTTGTTGTTTGTTTCTTTTACATTGTAAACAGTAAAATATCACTCCCAGGACAAGAAAATTTTATTTTTAATTTTTTCCATGCCCTGAGGCTGTACCCAGAGCTGACTGTGAGCTGACTTCAGGCCAGAGAAGCCAGTGGTTCCCTTCCTCACTTCCACCTTTGTTATCGCACTCCCATGGCAGAGGCTGAACCCTCAGCAACGTGACAGGGGTGCAGATCACACTGGCATACTTTGCCACACATTTCAGGCAGAAATTAAGGGATCATCCTGCTTTGATCCCACTGCAGTGCTGGTTTTATGCACAGCTCACAATACTGAAAACCTGATCCAAAACCTGTGAAGTCCATGGAAGTCTTTCAGCGGGTTTTGGACCAGACAGGAGGAAAGTACCTCACCATCACTGTTAGAAACCCACCTCCATCTCAGTTACTTGAGTAGCAGTCATAGGGCACTCCCAAAATTAACATTTTGGCTGGGATTTTCATTATCCTAATTTTATGCCAGCAAAATCAGTGGTAGGTTTCCTATTTATTTGCAGGATCAAACCTAAGACAAACCTTAAGTGGAGTAGCATTTTTAAAAACCGCTCACTGCTGACAGTCTCCAGCAACAGTAATGGATAACGCACTGGGGAGAATGGCTTTACCTCTCTCTTCCAGAAAGAGTGGCCCGTGTTACCTGCTGTGTGGGTCTTGTGTGGTGATCTGCTTCAGCAGATACAAGACTTAATGCTTAAGTACTCTTGCTCCAGCAATTTTCACAATCATTAAGCTTACTTTTTAAAATACAAGCGTTAAAACCTGGTTTAGAACCACATGAGTCTCTAAATAAGGGAGGTCAGCATTTCTTGAAAAAATTATTGCTGTGTAGGTGTCTCAGAAAGAGGAGAAGAAACAGCACTGCTGCCTAAAAGAAGGGAAAGCCGAGCACCCAGGATCATAACTAAGCAACAGGAAATTCTTGTTCTTATGCCCTGTTTTAAGTCTATATTCCCAACAGTGTTCTTTCATAAAACTATCATCAAATGTCTGTGACCTTTCTAGCAGAGTCTATTTGTTTTGTCTACCCATAATTTATCGTATTTGTCCACCCAACGTGAGATTTGAAAAACAGATTTCATGTCAGATAACAGCCTTGAATGCTGAAAGTCTCCAGTTAAACTCCGAGGTCTGAGTTTTTAACTGTATTTTCCAGTACTGTGGGTGAAATGGTCCATAATTAAATGTGTACAGAGTTGTGAGTACCATTAATTACACTTAAACTAGCCCAGTTTGGTCGTGATTACACATATAATTTTAAACACAGATCGAAACCTGGCTAAAAGTTAGAGCCACCATCTCACTCTCCAGATGTCAGATTATTGTCAAACAGTTCATCGTTAACCATTATTCACGTAGACATTTGTAGATAACAGTTGGAGAACAGCAAGTGTTACAGAATGTTGGAAAATGTCTGGTATTGTACATTAAATTGTACATAAATGTTACATATGTGTTTTATTTGAATTGTTGATCAAACGTTGAGAAGTAAAGTTTTTAAAAAGGTCTTAATCTTTTCCTAAGTATTGATAGAAATGTGGACACTCCAGCTGTCTTACAAGTGTGTGTGCAGCAAGGGTGCTCCATACACGTTTGTCTTGCAAAAATAGGGACAGCTGGGTGTGCTACACAGACTGAGGAGCCTTTCTAGTGGAAATCAGTCTAACCCATTGTTCTTCCGTCTCTTCCTTCCTTCCACCCGTGTCCTGTCCCTCCCTCCCTCTTGCTAGGGAGTTTTCCAAAGAAAGAGAAAAGGCAAAGGCTCGAGGCGATTTCCAGAAGCTGCGGGAAAAGCAACAGCTGGAGGAGGATTTGAAGGGATACTTAGACTGGATAACTCAAGCAGAAGATATTGATCCAGAAAATGAAGATGAAGGCATGGATGAGGAGAAGCCTCGAAACAGTAAGCAACTTTCTTCTTTCACTTTCTTTTTCTTTTTCTCTCTCCTTCCCTGTCTCCCTCTGTGCTTTTAGCCGAAAGCCTGTGCCCATCTGTTGTAGTGCTGAGGTGGCTTATAAGGAAGAACAAGTTCTTCCTGAGACATGCACTGTGCTTATACATGATTCCAATTTAATGCTTGTAGGAAGCCATGGGAAGCAGAAATACGTGTACAATAATTGATAGTCTGCATATCCTCAGTGTTTTGTCTGCGATGCTGGCATAAGATCCTGATATTAAACAGATAAAAGGCCGATACTTGCTGTTAAAGCCCGCTACTGAGAAAAGCTCTAAAAGACAAGTGTGTCTTCTATTCATTTATTCAATTGTAGTTCAGTGTTGCAGGCTCTTTGCGCATGGTTGGTTCCTTTGAAAGCAAAGGTTTCTTAGGGAAAGCAGTGCTACAGTGTGGGAGGAGGGCCAAATCAGCTCTGTTGTACATTAAGTGGGCCATCTGTAACTCCATTGAAATCAGTGGATTTGTGTTTGCTTTTGCCAGGCTGGATTAAGCTCTCAGACATTTCTTCTAAGGGTGTTATTTCTTACTCTTCTTTTTTGGAGCTGACAAGATGTTTGTACAAATTGAAAATTCACCAACAATCTCTCATGAGAAATCCTGAAGAAGGAAGGGCTTGAAGAAAGCAGTGCTTCCCAACATTTCATTACCTTTATTGAATCTTCTTCTACCTTCTCTTTCACCAACACAGGCTGTGGTAACACTTCAGAAACTCTTAGCAGTTCTAATTGCTGGTTGTGCACTTGGGAAATGTCAGGCTTGGAACCTTCAGACAGTCAATGGACACTGGCTCTACTCTTGGCTTTCGTCACGGGAATGTGCATTTTCTTCATTTGATTTTGGAAGAGAAGACACGAAAGGTCCCTAGGTGTCACCCTGCTTACCAAACAATCAAAATCTACGGGATGATCCTGTCAGAAACATATATTCCAGAAATAGGAAGATTGGACATGGGAAAGTTGTGCCTTTCTTTCTTCAGGAAGATTTTTAACAGATGTTCGTGATGGTTAAGATATTAGTAAGCACTATTGCCGCCAGAACAATGAAGTTCTTTTAGAAAAAAAAAAAAGCTGGGTCATTAATATCAGGTTATACCCATGATACTTAGGTATCTGGACCTGAAGGAGTCACTGTGGTGACTTGCTCAGACTTTTCTCAAATCAGGTTATTTTGTTTTTTACCCTGGTGTTTTCATAGGTCATATAGTTTACTTTCACAATGTAACCTCAGTAACCATTCAGAAATGAATTTATAAATCATGGCCAAAATTTGCTGCACTGTGGCATACAATACATGCATAAATCAGATGTGGATTCACTGCACGTGCTGTTCAGTGTGGTCAATCCATATTTGAGCTAACAAGCTCCTTTTATGGGTGGTGATATGAAGAACTGAAGGGTAATGTATCTTCAGCTTGCTTTCAGTTCTTCTTGTTCAATTTGATAAGGTGAATTTTGTAAGACGTGGTTTATCAAAATTAGTCCTCTCACATCTGAGTCGGAAAAACTGAGAAGTAGAAACCCTTTGCTTAATGGTTTCATCTTAAGATTATACCACAGAAAAGGTACTGTGAGTAAGTGACAGGGCAAGGCATTTTGTCTAGGGTGAGGTTTATTTTTGGTGTGTTATCTCCTGTGTTGAATGTTTTGGCATTCATGCCTGCAGTCAGTCATCAGTAGGGTTAAACTGAAGGAGAAAGATGGTATTAATTCTCTCCCAAAAGCCATCTACAAAATAAACTCCAAAGGAAGGATTCCAAAGGAAGGATTCCAAAGGAATCCCTTTGGCTGGAGTGTTCCCAAGACATTTGAACAGTCCAAGACTCCAATGTCTTCCTGGTTTTCTTGTGTTTGGCTCAGTTGCCTCATATGCACCTTCAGTGTCTTCTGTTCAAATGCTCTTCAAAGCTAATCCTTTCTGTTTCTAGTACAGCATCCGGAACTCCGCAGCTGAGCGTGACCGCCCCTTCCAGCACACTTTGTTCAGTGACTAATTAATGTTGACCTTTAAGATATCAGCCCTGAGAGTTTCAGATGACAATTCACTGAACTGCACAGGGCAGTTCAGACCTCCTTAAGCTGCTGCGTTAGCTCAATAAACTTCAGGTGTGGCCTTTGCCTCAGTTGTGTTGTACTGGTGCTCAGGGGACACCTGCTTCTGCCTGACCTCTGGCAGTGATTCACACTGATACTTTAAAGAAGTCACGTCAGTTTTTGCTTCTTTGGTTTTCCCTTGGAGGTTGTTTGGAGGCTTGGGGTTTTTTTTTTTAATGAAGAATATCAGAATAGTTCAGAAGTTCAAATAAAATATACTTATTAATCTAGAGACTCAGCTAATGTAAGTTCTGAGATTCAGCAGTTTACACCATCTGGGCTCTGACCCAGGTAGTCTACCTAAACTGAACCTTCCCAAACACAGAGAACATATGTTTCCAGTCTCTTCTCTGTCCTTGGCAGCTACAGAGACAGGTTTTGCTGTCTTTTAACTTTGTAGAGAGTGCTGCCCGATTGTCAGCACGGGAACTGCCTCGTGTAAAACAGAGGACACAAGGTGGAAGGGAAGAAAAACTCACTTGCATCCCCTTTTGGTTTGACTGCCTGTGACAGTCCTTAGGGCATCATCGATCATGTTTTGCGTATGCTGCTGCTTTCCTGAGGCTCTCAAACCTTGCCCAAAGTCTCACTGGGTGTTTACAGCCCTCAACAAAGTTATCAAGGCCAAGGGTACAACAGAGAGGACCTTAGTGAAGGAAAGGGTAAAAAAGGAAGATGAATGCAGCCAGGGTTGGACAACCTGTGCAGTCTTTAGCTGTTCTCTCCATAGCACAGGCATTCTGCTGAGGGAGTTCATCACCAGTTGGCGCTCACGTGGATTGAGAGACAGAGCAGGCTGAATTAATTCCCTGTGTTTTGAGGAAGTACAGTGTTTAAAGCGGTTTTTCCATGTTGTTTGCAAACACGGTTTTGCCATTGTGACAGATGTGAGGTGGGAAATGTGAAAAGGCTTCCGGGGGCTGTTTGTGTTGATGGTTTTGTTCTGCACTCATTCCCTGACGCGCCTTCCACATGGGAAGAAAGCATTAATTTGACAGAGGGGAGAAATACGTCACGTCACAGAACAGCTACTGAATTCAAAATTACACGATAGCAAAGAAAACCATCCCTCCTGTTGCCACAGTTACTGGGAATTTGCCCTTTTGTTTTCCTTTCCTAAGAGTGGTCTGGAATGCATCTGTTGCTGTGGGCAGAAGCAGGAAACCTCAATCCAACCCAGATTCTCCTCCTATTGAAATTAATTGGCGAAACTCCCACAGACTGCAGTGGGGTCACAAATAATCTGTGAATGGGCAGGATGAAGTAATTTGACATTTCTGAGTGCTCAGATTTTGTCCTCTCTCTGTTTCCTTCTATTTCAGCTCTATTTGGTGCTACCATGTGCAGGGAGAGTGTGACCTCACTACTGTCAACCGAGTCCCTAAAAGTAAAAAACCCCGCTGCTCCATAAAGGCATTCCATGATTCAAGACAATTAATTCTTCTGGTTAACTCATATCCAATATAGTACTGTAAATTCAAGAACTGATTTGCAAGTAGCCTACCCTACTAAAGTCTAAAGTCTAATCATTCTTCAAGGCCCTACTCTAATGGAACTGAAGGCTGTAGATAATGAAGTTTCGTGTAACACAGCAGAAAAAAACCCAGTACAAATCAATGCGTTGCCTATCAAAATCATACAATTTTTCAGACGGTACATTAAATAATGAAAGGTGTGTGTCTGTACACGCAGATTTATGCCTCAGTTAAGATGGGAATAGTGCACAATTGAAGACAAAAAGTACAGACATACAGGCAGGTTCTAAAATACCTATAAAAAAATTAAGCAGTTTAAAAAGAAATAGTCTTCAATCTTCACCTTCAGAGCATTTCTGTAGTGCCTTAGTGACCCTTGGAAATGGTCATTAACATCTGAGTTCACTGCCTCTAAGGAATCAGTGATGACCTACCTTTTTGGTGGACTACAGGTTTTGTCTCACTCTTTCAACCACCGTTACTTGTGAACACCACCATAACTAGGAAGTAGACTGCGTTTAATCACAGGTTTATGGGAGTCTTCCCTAGAAAAAAAATTCTTTTGACACAAAGAAGAAGTTTTCAGCAGCAAAAACAAAATTTTAGAAGAAATTGGTACCTCTTAGACCATTAGAGCTTTTGGAAAATCTGTGTCTTTCATGGAAACACTTTGTGCTTCTGCACATCAGGCCATAAATGGGAGCAGGAGAGATGGTAGTTTAAACAGGAGAAGGGAAGAGTTTTAGAACTCTAGAAATAGAAGCCTCAGTAATTTCAACCCAAACAGGGTTTTATTCCCAAGAGCTCCAACAGTAGTATGACTCTCTTATGTAAGAGGGATAAAAGCACGACCACCTGTCTCTAAAAGTCTAAGCATTTTAGGATTTATCTGTCCAGTTCCTGCTGACTTGACTTCCTTTGGCACAGTCAGTTTATGTACCACGAGGAGACTGCGCTGATTTCTGATGCGGTTATGTACCAAATATTCACCACTGAATGAAAGCTGTCGCTAAATCCTGTGCAACCCTTTGGGACGGTTAGTGATGCGGAGCTGTTGAAGGTAAAAGAGCACCAACTTCAATTTGTACATTTGTTCAACTTGTACATTTAGTACTTTGCAAGTCAGCCTGCCCAGTGGCCTCCAAATCAGGTGCTTAGTGTACTGACAAGCGAGTGGCTTATTGCTTTCAGCCTGAAATAAAACATCATGGTGCTGTGGGATAATGTCTAAGGTAGGAAGGATTTTCAGACTTGGTTGCAGGCTAGAATTTCAGGGTGGGCTAAAAAACTCTTGGTCCATCTTCTGCACTGGAATTTAACAGGCAAGTGCGCAGCTGGGGAATTAACATGGAAGATGCAGAGGGGAAAATGAGAGAGTGGATAGGTACAAGATACCTATTTTACATCCAGTCTTGACTCTCACTGCCTTAAAACTCCTGTCTCTTTACCTTATGAGCAAAAAGATGCTGTTCTGAGTTGATTTCTGTTTAGCAGAGCATACTTGAACTCTTCTGTTGACAGCAAATTAGTTCATCCTGCATTATTCTAGTTTCATCCACAGAATCTGTCCAAGTGTATTTCACATACACGTGGAAGGACACGGACAACCACCCCTCAACAGGCAGGTACAGATATTGTCAAAAAGCAATTAAAAAAAAAAAACACAGGGAGCTTGCATGGAATTTGAGATCATCTAAACAAAAGCTCTGAGGGGCACAGGCTGGAAAATGAAACCTTTATCAATTTAATTCCTCCAATACCAGTTGGTGGCTTGAGAAAGGCATCGTAGAACCTGGCTGCATTTTGCTTTCCGTGTTTAAATACAAGGAAACCAATGCTGGTGTTGTAAAATGATTTATTATCTGTCAACACCTCACCTAAAGAGGAAGAAAGCACAGTCTCTTCTACTTTTATCACTGTCCGCTGATGTGGAAAATAATCATCTGGTAACCAAGAAGATACTAGCTGCAGTGCCAACAATTTGTAGGCATTTCACAAGGGCGCCTGATAGGTGCTTCACAAGGAGTTTAGTAACTGGGATAAATTTATTCTCTTTCACCTGGAGACAGAGGGACAAAAGAGGTGCTTTTTGGTGTTCACTGTGCCACCAGCTTCTTCCAGTGGAAAAAAACCCCATGTACTCATGTGCAGAGGTTCCAACACGTGGTTTGCTTGGACAGGAGTGACAGCACTCCGAGCTGCGTGCTGTGACCAGTAGAAAACAGTCCCAGTGGCATTTTCCTACCTTGTCATCTTTTGAAGCAGCTCATACGCTGCTCTTAATATAAATATCAGAGTTTGAGGACACCTAATAAAAGGCCTTTGTAAATGATAAGTCAGCTTTGTTCTTGTTGTGTGCTTCTTCACAGAGAAGCTCAGGTTGCAAAATGCAGCATGGGTTTGTGCTACAGATGTCAAGTTTGAGGCTATAATTAGGATGCTGCCTAGAAAAAGCTTCTAGGACATTAGTTCTCACATTAGGCTGAATCACTCCTACAGTCCTTAGGCAAAAATCGCACTGAAATTCCTGGGGATTTTGCCTGGGTAGGGACTTGGGCCCCAATCTGTTTCATCCAAGGCTGATAACAAAGCATGCAAATGTCAGCACTAGAAAAGGTTGCCCAGTGTGAGGTCTTGGAGCACAGAGGCTTCTCAGTGCTCACACATGACTTCAGTATTGTGTAACTGGCATCCACCAACGGGAGAGCGTGAGGTATTTGGGGTCTGAAATCATAGCACTGAGTAGTCCCCTGAGAGCTGTTTGCCCAGTGCACAATTCCACTGGCTAAATGGCATGAATTCGACCCACTGTCGTTACAAGCACGTGGCTTCCATAACAATACTGAAATAAATGTGTGATCAGATCCAGGTAAACTCTGATATCCTAAAAAGGAAAAGCTACATATATCAGAAAGAAAGTAAGAGCATTTGTGAGGCTTTATAGTGACCCTGCAGGTAGCTGTGGTAGCAGACTACACAGGGCAATGATATTCAGTGATGCGGGTGAAAGTAAAGCTGCCATTTCCAAGCATCATTTTCATGGTATAATTTCTGTGCAACTGAAGTAACAAAAAAAAAAAAAGATCATTTAGGATGATTCTTCTTCCACCTTTGCCCCATGTTCCATCAGTGTCAGCAAAACTATGATGTCAGCATTTGACTTTTTCCTATTGGAATAAAATCAAAACTGAGAGTAGATTTTCTTCCTGACTCTCTTCAGATGTTGCTTTCTTTTTTTTATTGTGAGTGAAAAAGAAAGGAAGCAGTAGGTCCTTATCCTGGATTGTTTTGTCTTTCTCCCTTTCCAAGAAGAAATACTTAGGAAAAAAGTTGGTCTTCTCAACAAATTGAAATTTAAAACTTTGGGGTTTAAATTATGCTTTAAAATGCTTCAGCTACAACATTGACTCTTGAAATATGTACACGGGGTAGTGTTTGGAGAGGGCTGAAATCTTGTTCTGGACTCTTTTGTCCAATTAAAAAAAAAAGGCACAGGAAGGCTAAATGATGTTCTCAGGATCACCCACCCCCACAGCGCCAGTGGCACAGGCTCTCTAACCGTTCTCTACCCTCTAGAGCAGAAAGAGCAGAATTTTGACCCTGGATTGCATCACACAAGGCATTTCCAGGTTTGATCAGGGTAGTTTTGAACTATTTTCCTTCTCTGGCAATTCACAGCGATCATGTTAATCATTTTAAGAAATACAGTTTTCTTGTTCCCTCAGATGTATGGATGGTTCGCTCCCTGTAAGTTAACCAAAAGGTCTGGTTTGCTGGTTTTTGTTAGTAATATAATTTAATAACCCAGCCTTTAGCAAAAAGCAGCTTTTAGGTTCATTGTCCTGTAGATTTCACAACTTCCCGGTTTTTCTTTCTCTCTGTCTCAAAGGAAGCTTTGATCATAAAACAAGAAGCAAGCAACCATTTGAAAACCTTCTTCCCTTTCCTTCTCTGCTGATAAATTACTGCTAGGGTGGGTAAATCCCACGTAACCAAAGATATTAAAGCAGTTTAGCTCAAGCCTGCGTTTTCTGTCAAAGCACAGTGTGGAGAAAGCAATGTTTCCTTTGTTCGAACAGAGAGCAAAAGAAGAAGAAGCTGCTGGTATTTAGGATAAAGCCGTGGCCAATGTAACAACCTTTAACTCAGCAGTAATTTGTTCCAACAGAGCATCGGAAGGCCTGATACAATTTGGTGAAGAGGGAAAATTTCTAGGAATCAGGGAAATTCCCCCATTTGGGGAAGGTGGGCTAAATTGAGGCATGTGCCTGACTCCATCAGCCAGCTTCTTGAGTGAGTGCTGGTGAACAGTGACAGCTCTGAGATAATTAGCTGACCCTAAGAGGGTCACCGTGATGAGCACCACATCTCTGTGCCACTTCTGCGTGGGAGAATAGATGCCAGTGGGGAGACCAAACTCCAAAACTGTGCTAAGTTTTGCCCACAGGCTCATTTTTTTCCTTCTTGCTTCCTTGCAGGCATCAGAGGTTACAGCAATTAGTAAAGCTTCCAGATTTCTGCAGTTTACATCTGGGGAAACAAACTCTTCCTATAGGATCCTCTCTGACTGAAAAAGTTTTGTGGTGATCTGCACGTGCTCTTGCTCTCTCGCAGCTGAGGATTTGGCTTGTGTTGTTCCACTTACAGGTCCTTCCAGTTCCTCCCTTCCCTGGTTCTTGCATCCTGAAGCACAAACAACTTTGTGCTGAGAACTGCTGGAGCAGTGGTGTGTGACCAGCTACAGCGTATAGAGACTGACAATAATGTTGATAGGGCATTAAGTTTATCTCCTATAAAAGCTATTTCCCTAGCAAAGACTGACTGCTGGGGTAACACCTCTGTTTTTCCTGCTGGAAGAGAGACTTGTGTTGATGTAGGAATTCTCTTACAGTACTAGTTTGGTGTGTAGAAATACCTTTGAAGGTAAGGCTTCAGAGGGAATCCGTTGTTTATATAGCTGGGAAAGACACCTTGTGCAAATAAATTAATCTCTATCTGCCCTGTTGGCAAGTGTTTCTTGAAGCTGTCAAGATTAATCTGCTGACACTGGTTCTGCTTCTCAAGAGAGGACATTAGTCTGTGAGAAAGCTGCCTTTGCCAAACCTTCTTCAGAGAGGCATAGAAAGCATTCGGTACCAGGATCTCCACAGAAAATTTTTGGGCTAAATGCCACAAACCTCCACGCTGAGTATTCATAGAGGAAGACCACTTTTTATTTTATTTTTTAAGCAGATGCCTAAAGCGTGCTCTTAAATCGTTGTAAGGACACTTACAAAGTGGTTTTAAAAACTACGGAGTATTCAGGAGCTCCTGCTGAAGTCAGTGAGAATGACCCATGATCAGTGTTTGAAAATAAGTTGTCACTGCAGATGTAGTGTCCAGGAGTCTCTTCACTGAGAAGGAAGCACTGGAGAGCAGGACTGATAGCAGCTGAAATCCTGAGCATTGTTTTGATGTGGTGTGAAGAAGTGTCAGGACAGAGGCCGTGGTGTTCAGGAACGGTAGCTGAGGGGCATGAAGCATGTGTTTTGAGTTAGAAACAACTGCTGGGGATGAGAACTAGTTTTATTACAGTAATGTCAGCCAAGATCAAAGCCACAGTGTGTCTGGCACTGTATATACTGAAATTAGAAGTATGTGTATGTATTTCCTTTTCACAGGAAATCAAAACTAGTAAAGACGGGGTTCAGCGGACTAAACACATTAATCTAATGCCAATTGAGACACCTCATCACACCCAAGACCTTCACTGTGAATTAACAGGTCAGGTATAGCAGCTGAGCTTTGTACTCTTGCGGTGTGATAGTTGGAAGGAATATCCTAAATGGGGTGTCAAAAACGTCATCCAGTGCCTCAGAAAAGGCAACTGAGTGTGGTTAGTCCAAAGACTTGTAGGAAAAGTTCAGTACAAGTAGAACCTTCAATACTGATCCTGTAAGCTGAATGTCTTAAAAGAGTGTGGTGGAAGCAACTGTAACAGAAATTGTTCTGATATGATGTTTTTTTCCTCCTTGTCCAAGTGTGTATTCATCATGACCTATCTCTTTGCCTTCCCTTGTGTGTTTTATGTTATAACTTGAAGGTTCACGTGCAGGAAGGTAAATACTGAAGGCCAGACCAAGAGCTCTGTTTGGGAAGGGCTCAAAGCAGGAAGCCTCGAAGAGCCCAGGGCAGACTGAGGGATGCAGGAGGTGTGTTAGCAGAGCTCTCCTGAGGAAACTAATTTCTGAAACTCTCAGTTCCCCCACCTCGCCCGGCCCTGACTGCAAGGCAGCTTAAGTAGTCCATCGCTTGCTTAAGTTATTCACAAGCAAGCACACACGAAAGGCAAAGATAAAAGTATTCTGTTTTAAACGCAAGTGGGGTTGGAATGCTGGCCCTGTCTCGTGCAGGCAGTGCAGTGGAGCTGTGCAATGAGCTGTGGCCAACGGGAGATCGGCGGCACCGCGGTGTTCCTGAGGCACCGCTCCGAGACAGGGCGTCTCGGTGACATTACACAGCTGAGCTGGTGCATATGTAACCAAACCGGCAGCCAGTGCTGAGCAGCTGAGGAGAACGGACAGCTGTGAATGGCACCCAACCCTTTTCAGCGCTTTGGGAAGCCTGGGGAGCTTGCAGCAGGACCCTGGTGCAGACACGGCTCCGAGGGAGCAGCAGTCACACCCTCGCTCTGTGCCTGCTCGCTTCTGCTTATTGGGTGAGGAACTTCCCATCCACTCAGTACAGTCTGCTGACGGGATAAAAATCTCTGGTTGTGTTTGCTCCTGGGGAGAAAAGCGGGTCTCTCCATGCCAGTTATCTCATAGACAACACCAAGCCTGGAGAGGTGGCGGGGGAAGGAAAATGTTTCCAACTGAGGAACTGAACTGAAAATAGCTGTGGCACTGAGTCTGGCTGATGATTGCAGCAGCTCTTCAGCTAGCAGGACTGTAGAGATAAGACAACAAAGTTAGAGAATTGGCCTTTCAGATCTTGAGGCCTAAATTCAAATTCAGCTTTAGTGCCCACAGGTGTTCGTAGGGCTGCTCGTGTCCTCATTCCCATTGACAAAGTTCACAAATCACAGCATGATGCATCTCCCTTCTCCTTTTCCACTTGAGGAAGGGCTGCACTCAGACGTGTCCCTCTAGATCCAAGCTATGAAGGACTTGTAGTGAACCCAAGGATAGGTAACATAGGGGTCCCGTTAGATCAGGGTGAGGCTGTTACCAACTACATTAAAATCCGTAGTCTGAAGTAGCAGAAGGGTTAAGCATCAGAACAAGGATGCAGTGGCAGAGCTGCTGGATCCTCACAGATGTGCAGATCAAAACCTAAGTGTATTATGTAGCTGTTCGAAGAACCAGGAGCAGAATAACAGGGCTATGCCAGGTCACGAATGACTTGTTTTAACACAGCTGTGTGAGGGAAGCTTGCATAACACCTGCCCACACTAAGCTTAACTCAAGCTGTTGTTATCAGTCCCTCACTCTCCTGCATGCTGGAAGTATTTGCAAACCATGAATCTGTTATTTCAAGGCCACTATAAAATGCCTGTTTCTCTGGCTCAGGGTCATTAGCCTATTCTCAATGGCTGGCTCAAGAGGTAGAAAAGTTTTAATCGTATGTTTGACGAGCTGACTTTTGGGGGCAAGACTCTTTAACTTCAAGTTTCGCTTTTCTCCTGGCTGCACAGTAATACACAGCCTGCCCAGCTAGCATGTCTCATGCTTCTGACTCATATGATATTGTGATAATAGTGTCTAGTATCAGACTAGTCATTATGTTAGTAGAAGTGTCTGAAAGAACACCACATGCAGGAGCAGCTCCCAAAATCACAAGCATTTTATTTACTAGGCACAGAAGGAATGTAGCAGATTAGGTTTTCAGAACAGAATTTTATGCACATTTCGGAATAGGAGAGGTGAAGTCCATTTTAGATCACGAAGCTGAGTTGAATCTGTTCAGTGTGATGCAAGAACACAACTCCAAGGGTCCAGTGCTTTCACAGAGCCCTGGCTCTAGAGAGACCTAAATCTCGTGTATGTGCTGCTGTATCTGTGGATCAGTGAACTGAATTGCTTTGATTGTTTGCTGTCAAGGAAGGCATCATCCATAAACCTCCTCACACATCCCACATGAATCCTGCTATTAGAAAATGTCTGCACTTGCTGAGAACTCATCTCAGTCTGTTCAGATGGACAGAGCCTTGCTGCTGTCTTTTCTCGATAAGATTAATGCTTAAGTATTTTAAACACTACTCCTAAACTGAGTTTTCCCAAATGCAGGGAGCATACACTGCTCTTCCAACTTGCAGAGTGGTATTTCAGATGAAAAGTTTCAGTCACCTTTTCTTTCCTACCATCTCTTTGTCCATGTCCCTGTTGCTACCTAGCTGTTCCGCCTGTCCTTTGAAATGATACAGCACAGTTTTCCCCTCACATTCACTTTTCTTTGGTTTTTTGTTTGGTTTTTCTGCCAGCAAGGGCCAGCCTCCTGGAGAATAGTTTTCTGCTTCTATCCCAGAGAAGATACACCTTCTCACTGGCACAATTCCTGCCTGAGGTCCCTGGTTGTAGGGTTGTGCAAGCTTCCCCTGGGGAAAATGTCCATTGCGAGCTACCAGGGCATGACTCCCCACCCACTGCACCACCCAAACAGTCCCTGCTGTCCTGACCTTATCCTCTTATGTGCTCTAGATCACAAATTATAGGCCACTAACCGAGTTCTCAGGCATCACCCACCTTGAAATGGCTTTTGACAGGCAGGAATGTCATAAAACAGCCGGAGCTGCATCTCAGTCACTTTGAAGCTTAGCAGTCCAGGCATAAAGCAGACACCTAGACTCCCTGGGGAGTTCCTGATGACCTTAGGCAGATCAGCTTGGAAATAGCCTCTGTAATTTTTTTGGCTTCTCCTGGACTCTGCAGGGAAGATGGTTTCACAGGGCTGTGCACTGAAAGAACAAAGATGCTGCTGCTGAAGTAGAGATCCTGATCAGGGTTCCCACCTCGTCATGCAGGTGTGTATTTGTGTGGGTGGGCACGTGCAGAAGCTCCCCCATGCACAGGAACTGCAGAAAGCAGCACATGGGCTGCTTTAACACCACATCTGTGCTTCAAACCTATGTCCTGTCTATTTTCATTGATAACAATGCCAGTGAGAAATACGAATAACTTCATAATTGTTAGAGGCACAGAAAGTAGAGGGATTTTTTTTCTTTCAGTTGTTTTTACTGTCTTGAGGGCATTTCTTTTGTGGTTAGTTATTTTGTTCATGATCAATGTTTGTATCACTTCCCAGCACATTATCTACAGTGTTCGCAGATCTCATGCCCCCATTTCTAAGGCGCCTGCAAGACCAGCCTGCAGTAATGGAATCCTTCTGATTTTCTAGTGAGATGCTCCTGCTTTTTGTGCCCACATATCATTTCGTGGGGTGGTGTTAGGAGCATTTGATGGCACTGCTGCTTGTCCTAAGTTCCTCTGCTAAAAACCATAAAGAATGAGAGAGAAAACTTGTAGAAATCTTATGAATGTGCTGTTGTAATTTGTTTGCAAGATGGTGTTGAAAGAGCCATAGATCGTCAGTCGTTTTGCCTTTCCTTCGTTTTATCTGTCCATCCTTGAATTGCTTCAGAATTCTGTGGGGAAACAGGGAGGCTGCTGAAAAGTATTGTACTGGCACAAGAAACACTATAAACCATGTCCTGGCAAATAAACGCCTTGCACTTTGGCACCTTAGTTGTTGCTCCTAGCCAGGCAAACAATGCAAGTCGTTTATCAGACAAGAAAATCAGTTTAGGAGGTCATAGGAGGATCCAGATTCAGGAGAGAGACATCTTTCAAGGTGTGTTCTCCTGGTGGAGGTAGCACCTCTGTCACCCTGTGACCCAGCCAGTCTGCCCTCCTTCAGCCACAGGCATTGCAGAGTTACTTGCATTGCACCTGCAGGCAGATTCTCTGCGTGGAATGGGCTCCTATAGCAGAGTTGGGTGTTTGCTCAGCAGCAGAAGCAGCTATCCAGGGAGAGTGCCCCTCTTGCCCTTTTCAGCAGAGAGTTAGGCTCCCTTCTGCAAAGTCTGCTCTTGGGTGAGTCCCACGTCCTGTGCTTACAAGATATTTTGAGATACCACAGGTTATGCAAAGAAAAGCTTTGTCCTTCAGGCAGGGAAATGCAAAGAGTTTTTAAGATCTTCCTTTCAAATACAGAACAGAACACGTGTGACACTGGCAAAGGCTGTCACTTGGCAGGGCCAGGAGTCTGACTGTGCCCGTTACTTGGTCCTCTGTGCAATGTGCATTCCACTCGCTGGCTGTAATGAACAATATTTATGGAATGCAGCATATTACTGTCAATATTGCTGTAAAAAGAAGGGAAATGGCAGCTGTTCAAACTAGCTGAGGAGTTTGTTACAGTAAAATAAGTCCCAGGAAGATTAATTAGGAGCAAGGTAATGCATTTATGGGTGTGCAGTAATCTGCAGGTGGTAGTGACAGATCTGTTAATCACAGGCCTGCACAATTAATACATTTCATTCTCTCTTCTGTTCCTCTTTTGTAAGGTATAAATTTATGTAGCCCTTGGCTACATCCCCTCAACAACATATGATGTGTGTGGACATATGGTGACCCTCTGGAAGGGGAGAAGGATGAGTTAAAACAAGCTTTCATAAATTAGAGATATACTTTGCAATTTATATTGTAAAACAGGTAATTTACCTATGAATGAAACAGTTGATGATACAATACTCCATCTCAGTACTGGCAATGTTCCCTCTTTGTGCTGCTCCATTCAGTAAAGCAATATTACACTGCATCAGCCTCTGTGGTGCAGTGTGGTGTCCAGCCTGGGTTTGGTGTAATCACGGGTCTAGTGGTGCCTTTCATGCATGGAAAGATGTTTTTACCAAAAGCCTTTTCCTGTTTGACTGAAGTGGATGCAATTGGCAGTTACTTCATGGCTCTTTGCTACTATCCTTGTTGTTCTGTGGCTGACCTTGAGTGAGAGCGTGAATCCAGCTCGTTCTCCTTACAATTGTAGTCATCTGTGCATAATCCGAAATTAGGTTATGTAAAGTGTGTATGTTACATGTATTTAATGTAATATAGTGTATGATACTGTTCATTATGAGTATTGGTCTCTAAGCCCTTAGAAAATACTTTTCCAAGTATTTTCACAGTTTTTTCTGGGTATTTTTTTACTGTGCTAGATTTATTGACACATTCTGTCTAAGTTTGGGACGTATGCAAGCACCAAGATGCTACATAAAGTTCAAGTTCCCTTTCTTCTTCTCCTGTAAAAGCTTTTCAGTCACAGAACTCCTTTTCAAAGCAGAAAACACTAAAGAATTCCCCAGTCACATCTAGTATATTTTCCTGACAAAATCAGGACATCCAGGGAAAGCTAATGTCTTACCTTTGCAGTTTACCTTCTGGATGCTGCTTGCATTTGAGAACATAGCCACTGATTGTTCCCAAGGCACTGCATGCATGGAGCAGAATGAAAGCTGTATCGTATTTAAATTAATGAGTAAGATGAATGAGTGCAGCATTTTCAAAACAGGCAGAAGAGGAAAGCTAGGCAATATTCACACATTAATTAAAATGAGAGCTCTCCACCAAAAAGATACGAGTCAATTGATATTCTGACAGCTGCCCATAGACTCATTCATGAAATGATGGCCATGAAAGGCACCACGGAAAGCAGGGTTTTACGGGAGACAAAGTTACTCACTTGATGCCCATACTGTTAAAGAAAGCAGCCTGGGTATTGCCATTTATTCTTGTTGTGCTTGATGGGAAAGGAAATCTTAAATCCCAGCTGGAGAATTCACAGGACGACTTTGCTCTTTAGATTTGCTTTATAGTTGTGCAGAGTCCCGCTTGGGAGACATTGGCATCAGTAATAACCATAGTACTTAGCACTCCCTGTAATGTGTTTCATCTGCACCTCTCCGAGAGGCTGGCAAGGTGAGGGCAGAATTACAACGCCCCTGGCAGAGAAACTGGACAGGTATGTAGAAAAGCTTGGTCATATGGCCAAGGTGACACAGTAAAGTGAAATGGTGGGCAAGTGACTTCGGGTCCCTCTGACCTCAACTGCCAGTGTGGGCAAAAAGGGTTATTTAGACCCATATTTTGCAAAGTAATTCGTTACCAGTAGACATTGGAGTATTGGAGAAATCAGAGTCTGAGTGAGCATATTATAAAAGTCAATCAAATGTATTGTTTTTTTTAAATCTGAAAACCTGCCGCAAGGCTCTTTCACTGTGAATGAACACACTGCTGGATAGTGACACTGTTTCAAGTCAGGTCCCCAACCCAAGGACGTGAAGTAAATGTCTTTTCTTAGCCTGTCCCTAGAGCTGAGGCACACATCAGTACGGCATTCGGAAAACCTGTGGTGGGAATCTATCTGCCTCCATAGCCTAACTCAAACAGCTGAATCAGAGAGGTGAAGTCAGGCAATGTGAATAGCCTCCCATATATCCAGTTTCATAATTAATGCCCAGATCTGCAAAACCATGTAGTAACATGTCCCATTAAAATCTGTGAAAAGTTCTTTTTTTCTGTGTTCCTGCAACTGGGCACCCTTTGCCCAAGCATCACTGCATCTGAGTCTTAAAATGTCACAGTATTAAAGTGAGGTTCAGCAAGAAGTGTGACAGCGTTATATAATCCATGGAAATAAATCTGAATATTAAAATTACTTGCACTGCCAAGATGACAAGCATTTCGTAAGTGCAAGATGCAACAGCGGTAACGATATTTCTGAACTGGGAAGCAAATATTGTTCTCCAAGCGTGTGAAGGAAAAATCGTCTCAGGACTGCACAGAAGGGGATTTGCTTGTGCCAGCTTTCTGTTTCAGTGGTTGGCTGTCTTTTGGCAACCTGCCATCCAATAATTCATTGCATGCCCATGGGGCATTTCATTGGAGGAGGGACATATGTTAGTGCAAGAGCAGAGCTGGTATCAGTGCTTGATGCCAGTGACACGGAACAGAGGCTCTCAAAGGGTCTTGCACATCTGTCTAGTCAGTCACAGACTGCAGACTCTGCTCTTATTTTTCTCTGTCTGTTGGGTCTCAGAGCTAGAATTAACAAAACAGAAAGCATTTTCCAGATTTTTTTTTTTTTTTTTAGGAAGCTGCTTTTGTTGCTGCTTTAACTGCTGCAGGAATGCTGTGTAAGTAATGTGAAATTGGAGTTTAGGTAGTGCAGGAGAAAAAGTCTACATTCAGTGATGAGCCACTCTGTGGCAAGATGTCAGAAGTGCAAAGGCTTCAGAAGGAGCTGGAGAGAGAATATGAAACTTATTGGTCGTTATGATTTGCACTCTGTTGAAACCATGAGATACTTGCCTGCCTTTAAAAAGTTGTTTCACTTCCCTTTAAAAAAATTGCCATTTATGCTACCTAGAGAATATGTAACTAATGGGAGATTTCATCAGCTGCAGTGGGTTATGGATATAATGATAAATCTGAAAAAAGGAGATTCCCATGCAAGCAAAACCACAATGATTTGTATCAGCCTCTGGATCTTTTTTGCTTTTGTCTCAACTCCCAAAATTACAGGGAGGAAATGGCCATTGAGGTGGCATTGTCTGTATGCCATGGTCCTAAACACAACTCTGGTCTGGACTTGAGCCTACCATTTGGGAAAAACATCTCTTCCTGATTAAAGCATTCCTGTGGTGGATTTACCACCAGCATTCTTGGTACATGGTTCCAGTAATTAATTACCCAGACTGCAAAAAATGCCTGCCTTGTTTCTAGACTGGAGCCAGGGTGTGGGCACAGGGTCTGGCTTCTCTGAGAACTGAGTCAGATAAGAAAGCCATCTGGGCTGCATTTGGTCTACTTCCTGTCATATTCAGCCCCAGCTTGTGCACAACTCTTCTGCAGCACCCTCTGTTTTTTGGTTTTGTTAGCTGGCCTTGATGAACCTGGCAGCACTGCACACCTGATTATCCCCTGGTCATGAAGGTGTTGTGAGGTGCCAGGTAAAATGATTGTGCTTCTGAGAGCACATGGCATTGGGGAACGCAGCCCTAATCTCCCCTCCGTCCTGACCTTTATCCTCTACACCATCATTCCTCTAATACTTCATACCATCCTAATACTTCTGATTGTCCTTAACATTTTCCATCGGTGCAGTGTAATGAGCTCCTGTGAGCTGGTGCCAGCAGAGTGATCCACGGGGTCTCTTCAGCCCATGTACCACCGCACCTGCATCTCTCACTTTACTGAAGTTTGACTTTCTGCAGCAGTAAGGTCAGGGAAATACGAGGTGCACTCTAAGATGTCTCTGGGATACAACCCATAAACTTAAATTCATTAACTTCATGTTCTCGAGAGCCAGATATAAAAAAAATCAGAGAGCAAAGGAGAGTTACGGTCTGACGATCTGTTAGTGATATTTCATACCTCTGTATACCTTTGTTTCACATTTTGCACTTTTAATTCACATGATGAAGTTTTCAGACAGAAGTGGGTATCATGTGTAAGCTGAGTTCCTTGTTTTTTTCTTTTGCCTGTCACTGGCTGCATGTTCTCTGTTGATGTCTTGTTCCTGGTACTTGACACTGACCATCTTGTCTGTGAAAGGAAGCCCTCCAGCTGGTTTGCCTGATGAGAAGAAAGGAAAGTTTGCTTGGTTTAGTCACTCCACAGAAAGCCATGGTAACGTTCCACTGTGCTCTGTGTCCGCACTCTGCGTGTCTGTGTATCTCTGTGCAGGCTGGCCTGTAACACAGCTTTTTATTTTCCTGCATGTGCGTGCCTGGCTTTGTCTATTGCTTGTGCAGTGTCCTCTTCATGCACTCAGGATAACGAGCTGCTCTGCAAATCAATCTCTTGCTAATGTCTTCAAAATTGTTTTCCATTTGCAAATAAGCTCGAATATGTCTTGGAAGTGTTTTACCTCATCCTCCAAAATGACTTGCGAAATATCAGCATTTTGGCTTTATTGCTGCAGGGCTTACTCTGGACAAAAAATTTTAATTATGGATGTTGGGTTTTTCTCACAGCTTACTTGACTGTTTCATGTATATCAGAACGTGAATTCAGTTTATTCCTTAATTTGTCTTTCGAAATAGACAAGATTATTAAAACATCTGTCTTCATAAAGGAGCAGGCACCATTAGAGTACAGTATTTCATAGTTCTGTCTAGAGTGCTAGGGAGTCCATTATTTCATAGGGTCCTAAGCACACAGAACAAGAACTTTAGATTTCCCAAGAAGTGTGTTGGAGGTATGTGAATTGTTGTGATGGGATGAAGGAAAGATAGGTCATTTTGAAGGACATTTCTACCATAATCCTTTCAAAACAGTGACCCAGAACATTTTTGGAAGGACCTTCTGATATCTTTTTAGCCCCTGAAAGAAGGCCATGCCTCCCTGAGCATCTGCCCAATTGAAATGCAGAACCTATTTCTTCTACACTGGCTCATTTTGCACCAATGACCCACAAATAGACATATTCTTACTACTGAGTTACGTATTCCTGCAGGCTATTAGAAATCTCTCCAACAGCCAATAGCACGTGCTCTCATCTGAGATATGTATCCAAAAGCTAATACAGGTCATGTTCTGAAGTTCTACCAGGAGGCTCCTGGGAGATCTGTTTAACCCCTCCCTAGTTCAGTCTTAAGCATAATTTTTTCATTTGTTTTGTGTATTTCAAAAGGGGTGAGGAGGGAACAGGACACATACTGGATCCTCCCCATTTTCCGAACTTTAACTGAATGATTATGTGTAAAGAGTGATTGGAGCTTATGCAGGAACCGTGAGCAACTGGGGAAATGAAAATGGTGTGGGTTTGAGGGGGTTTTTATGACCTGTAGAAGCAAATAAAATCTTGGGGTTTGATAACAGCTAGAAACAGGTTCTTGGATCTAGATGAGACAGGTTCACACCTAAGATTGCTTTCATTTGATGTTTGTTCCATGGCGCTTCTGTAAAAGCCTGGAAGGTTCTGTCTAGTTCCTAGCTGTGAGTGTCAACATAAAAGCTCCACCACAGTCTGTATTCATTAGCTGCTTTGCTGGTAATATCTGAGTGGGTCAGAGAGTCTGAATTTCTCTCTTGTACCTATAGGTCCGGTTTCTAGGGGTAAGGTTGAATCACATTAATGGTTAGTATGTGACAGATGAGCCATCAGTATTCCTTATGTGGTATTTGCAGTCAGGCTAACAGAAGCTGTTTATCTGCATGCATCTCAATCCTGGTACCTTTTTATTTGTATTCTAATCATTGCACAAAAGATTGGGGAGGGCCGCGAGGTGGTTGGGCTGCTGAAGGTAAAGAGGCATTTTTTTAAAGTGTTCCATGGAATCCAACAAAAGCTTCTTGTTGGGTTTGTCAGGTTTTTTACTTTCCAGTGGTTCTCATTCATAAAATTTCCAGGAACTGACTCTGCAAGAAGGAGAGCAGCTCCTTCTTCCCTTTCCTTTAGCATTTGAGTAACTTGTATGTTCCTGAAGTCTACCTGCCCAGCCCGCTCTGTACAGGGAGGCACTAGACTTGCTCAGCAAATTGTTTAATCCTCAGGAGCTGCAGCTGAGGGTCTTTTCATGAAGCCAGTTCCTTCAATTACGGACTGATTAAGAGATATGCCGGGTTCTAATGGCCATCCCTCTGCCTTTCTTCCCTTTGACTCTTGCAGTGAGCATGCCCACCAGCGAGACCGAGTCCGTGAACACCGACAACGTCCCTGGAGCGGATATGGAGGGCGAGAACTGCGGCGCGAGGCTGGCGTGAGTACCTGCACACAGAACACGTGTTAGGGGCTGGGCTGAACTGGGGGGGTAAAGCCAGGGCAAGTGTCAGTTTTCTCAAGATTAAGAAAACCCCATAGGGGGTGAAAGGAGAGGCTGCAGAAGATCGATTGATCCGGGTTCTTATCTTAATTGCAATGTAAACTCTCTGCGGACATTAGCGAAGAACCTCTGCTTTTACACAGATGTAAATAAAGGACAGAGTGCCCAGGATAAGCAGATCTGGTTTTGCATGATAGCTAAGAGAGGAACTGGTGGATAACAGTGTTCTTATTTTAAAATTCCTCGTTGGTGATAGACTTTCAAAACCAGTATATGTAGACTGAAGAGAGGCAATGACTGGTCTATTTTAATTTTTCTAAAGATTCTTGTACACTTTACAGTGTCTTGTAATAGAAATACATTGATGATAACTCCCATCCTGCAGACTGAATTGCACCCTTCAAATGCTGAACAGAGTACTGTAGTGACAAAGAAATGCAACAATTAAGAAGGATTAATGCCTCCTTGAAATTGTACCATTAGTGGAGATGCTTAAGAATGTGTGAGATAGCAGTTATGAAATGCCATAATATGTGGTGTGTTTTTTAGCCTCACGGAGAGCAAGAATAGGCAAGAGGTGTCCTTTATTCCCTTTTGCATTACTTAAACAAGAATGGACTTTATGCTCTGGGGCAATACATTATTCCCTCCAAATTTCCTTGAAACATGAGCTAAACATATCACTGGTATAGCTTATACCATGCTGGAGCATTTTGAGGCTCTGTCCTATCCTGGGAGCTACGCTGAGCCCTTGGGTGTTGCTCGAATGGACCAGATGGGATCCATCCTAGGGTGATGAGGGAGCTGGCAGAGGATCTCTCCAAGCCTCTCTCCATCATTTATCTTCAGTCCTGGCTCACCAGGGAGGTCCCAGATGACTGGAAGCTGGATAATGTGACACCCATTCCTAAAAAGCCGAAAGGAGGATCCAGGAAATTACAGGTTGGAGGCAGAGTGGCTGGACAGTGGCCAGGCAGAAAGGGGCCTGGGGTATGGTTGACAGCAGCTGGACATGAGCCAGCAGTGTGCCCAGGTGGCCAAGAAGGCCAATGGCACCTGGCCTGGATCAGGAATGGTGTGGCCAGCAGGACCGGGGCAGTGATTCGTCCCCTGCACTCGGCCCTGGTGAGGCTGCACCTTGAGTCCTGTGTCCAGTCCTGGGCCCCTCAGCTTAGGAAGGGTGCTGAGATGCTGAAGTGAGTCCAGAGAAGGGCAATAAGGCTGGTGAAGGGTTTGGAATGCCAGGCCCTAGGAGGAGCAACTGAGGGAGCTGGGAATGTTTAGGCTGGAGAAGAGGAGGCCCAGGGCAGACCTCACCACTCTCTACAAGTACCTGACGGGAGGGTGCAGCCAGGTGGGGGTCGGGCTCTTCTCCCAGGACAAGAGGACACAGTCTGAAGCTGTGCCAGGGGAGGTTTAGTTTGGACATTAGGAAGAAGTTCTTCACAGAAAGGTGGTTGGACATTGGAAGGGGGTGCCCAGGGAGCTGGTGGAGTCACCATCCGTGGAGGTGTTTCAGCAAAGGCTGAATGTGCCATGGTCTTGTTGATAAGGTGGTGTTTGGCCATAGATTGGACTCGATAACCTCAAAGGTCTTTCCCATCCTAGTCAATTCTGTGTGATTCTGTGATCTGCATTAAAAGATATGTATGTGGAATATATTGTCATTTCAATCTCTGCTTTCCTTTAAGAGTCAGTCAGTTACAGCCAGTCAATTACTTACAAGCCCCAGGAGAAATTATTTGTGATCACTTTCCTTCACCTGCCTACTGTTGTGAACCTGCTGAGTCTTTTAGTTTAGATTATGAACGCTTTCCTGCAGGAACCAGGCTAGATGTATTCACAGCAGTGGGGCAGTTGTAGCCCTTTCTTTGGCACCGCACAAAGTTGCTTGTGCTCTTGGCGCAGTGTGGGAAGCATCAGCTGGATCCACTTTGGAGAACCATCTTTGTTCTGCAGCTATGGTTCACAGAACGGGTCAGGTTGGAAGGGACCACTCTGGGTCATCTGGTCCACTGACCAGAGCAGCAGCCAAAGCTGACTCCAACCTTCACATCTCCAATGAGGCCTTCCCTGTTTGTTAGTACGGACTTGAGCAGCACACCATTCCTTGTGGGCACCTCCACTGCCTGTGTCAGAAAGCTGCCATCACTGCTTGCCAGGAACCTCCCGGACAGTTTGTGCCTTGCTGTGTTGCTTCTCCAGAATATGTCAGAGTAGCAAAGTCCCTCACAGGTGTGGACACAGTGCCAAAAAGAATGGCAACAGTTACTCTAAGGTTTCATGCATTTAAGGTTTCATGCATTTTTAATATTACAGCTTGCATTCATTTAATGTTCTTAATCCCAAAGGATCCTAAAGCACTTTATGAACTGTAAATGCAGGGATTGTTTTCGCAGCATCAGAGTTCAGCCACCCTCAGGGTAAAGTGTGACAGGTGTTTAAAAACAACGGGCACAAGTGTTTAAGGAGTTGTGTGAGGGATAGCTTGTTTTGCACTGAAACTGCATTGGGAATTTTGGCAACCAGAACATAATTATCTTAGCTGGAATGTGGCCAGGAGGGCTGAAGTTAAACCCAACTCTAAATGTAATCATGACTTAGAATGGAGTTTACTTAAAATAGCCCAGCGTGCTCACAGGAGAATGGCAGTACCCTGATTTGGCATTAGGAGAAGGGATGGCTAGGTCCAATACATTTTAGGGAAAAAGACATAGGAAGACAACAGGAAAACAGAGTTTAATTTCTTCTTCTCATGTTGTAAATGTTCAAATAGGGCCCAAAGTTTCAGCAGAGCAGGGCACGTAAGATTCAGAGAGACAAACAGTTTCCTTGCCACTTTTCACTTCATCTAAAAATGGATGAGGTATAATAGGCAAATTGAAGCCTGTTATTGATATTTTTTTAGTCTTTACCCAAGGACATGAGATCCTCAAGGCCTCTCTCAGACTGCTTTTCATCTCTAAGAGATGGATAGGCTCCTTCCTCCACGAAAATTAATGGCTGTATCATTGGATATGAAATTCTGGAGTGAGATACAAATTTTGCCAATGCTGCCTGCTTTTGTAAAATGTTTATTTCAAACTTGTGGATCTGCAGATTCCTTAATTACAGACCGATTCAGACCTGCCTTTGACTGTGAGGCTTAGAATCCTTTCTGGGTTTTTTTGTTACTGCGTCACACACTTAGGCAGACAGAGAAACCAGCTTTCACGGTTTCAAGAAGTATTAAATGCTCTTCTTTTTACTGAGTCATTCAAACACCCCACAGGCCAATATTCCTTCTGGAACATATAAAATGTAAGCAAGGGTTTATTTGAATGAGAGTGTTGTTTTGTTGGAACCTGACTAAGAATCAGAATTTGGCCCAGTGTTCAAGAACAGTGAAAATTCATGTGGGACGTCAGTGGAGCTTTTCAAAAAAGTTCCTCATCCTCACTAGATTTTGAGTAAGCATTAACAATTATAGTCATGTCACCCTGATTTGCTCTAGTTGAAGATTAGGCCTGGGCTATTGAGCAGTCACCTACTCTCTGTTTTTGCAGTTGGAGTGGTTAGCCAAGATTTTTGTCCGACTGTTGAGTTTCACCTGTTGCAGACGGGTCTCCGTATTTTTACCAGCATTCTAAACTCACCCCGTGGCCGTGAGTCCCCACTGCTTTGCTATGAACACACTCTTTCCCAGAGGGCAGAGGCTGCCCAGGGCAGGCTGCAACCAGACCTGACTGAAGCAGCATCAGGCTTTCAAGTCAAAGGCAATATATCTATTTATTTATTTATTTATTTATTTATTTATTTATTTATTTATGTGTTTATTTATTTATATTTATTTATTTGTTTATTTATTTATTTATTTATTTATTTATTTGTTGGCATCGGGTTGCCTTGGGCATTTAACCACCCCAGCAGCACCACCACAGTTTTTATAGGCTGAGCTTGCCATCAAAACGCACTCACGACAAAAGGATAAAAGTGCCCAGGAGACTGAAAGTAAAAGCTTTTTCATTGAAAGCAACTTAGAATTACTCTCTATTCTTCCTGTTCGTTTAAAAAACTGTAGAGTTTTGAAAGGCTGGGTCTGTGAATGACAGAAAGATCTGCTTGAGAAGCCAGGCTCAAATGAGCCTTTTGGAAAAGGAGATCTTCCCTGACAGCCTTTCTCAGCTCCAGAGAGACATATGCTGTGTGAGATCAGGAGAGTACCTCTCAAACACAAACTATTGCCTACTGATGAATAGTCTCAAAGAAGCTTTTATTTCTCTAGTATCTGTGCTACAGAAACTGCCTCCGTCAACTGTCCTGTCTGGAGTAATGCCGGCCTTCAAACCAGCAGGAGTTTCAGGAGGAATCTAACATCTAATCTCTCTTTACTTGTTGTGCAAATCAAATTTGTTAGAACTATAACAAAACAAAAAAGAAAACCCCACAATTTCATTCGTAGTAATTTCTGGTGTAATTCTGCTGGCAACAGGAGTGCTGTGGCACAGCACAGTTTGCTTCCTAAGGATATTCACTTTATCAGGCATCTGAATTTGGAAATGGTTTTGTAGGCTTCCACAGGACATTGAAAAGCATCCCACAACTTCCACAGCATATTATTCCTGTCATGCTATTGCCTTGTACTGGGCTGACATCTGCCCTGCAGTAGGAGCACAACAGCTTTTATCCTCAAGGACAACACTTGGAAGTGGAACTTATTTGGATGTGTCACAGCTTTCGTAACCTGTTGCCTCAGGGTGCAAAGAAACACGTTTCCTCTGCAGCAGGCGTCAGTGGGATAAACCCAGAACCAGGAGCAGTGGGGTTCTGTTTGCAGGGTATCCTTACAGCCAGGGCTTCCCAGTAGCGAGTAATTTCCCTGAGCCTCTCTGGTTGCTGCTGCGCAGGACTCAGATTCCTGAGGACAGGCTATTGCTCATAATCAGGAGTAATCTGTTCTGCGCAGGGTGTCAGCATATATAATCTTCCAATACAAGCAGAATGTTAATTTTCTAATACAACCACACAGATCTGGAGTGCCACAATAGAGCTCGCTTTTATACATATGCATTAGCTAAAAAAAGACCTTTGTGGAAACTAATGCTCAATAGAAAAGTGAAGCACTTGAGCTCAAAGGGAAACGGAGCTTAAAATTATCTGCTTTCATTGAAACAATAACCCACTTGGCATTTTCGCCTTGGCCAGGATTTCCATACATATGGGGGACAATTCAATTGCTTTTCCACCAAAGACAGTTCAAACAATAAAACAGGATAAATCAAAAAGAACGACCTGCACTGGCTTTCCAACTGAAAACAGTGCGTCCTGAAAATTCTATGAGCAATGGAAGCTTTCCCTGGCAGCTGAATGGTCAGAAATTTTTCCCTTGGTGCTTTTCTGGCATGGAAAATAATTCCTGTGCAGTTCTCGCAATAATCAGCATAGGAGCCAGTGGTAAAGGTAAAAGTTTTCTTGCAGGTTTGCTGTAGTTGCTGCTGGTTTTCACCTTATGAGAAGATGGGCTCCTTGTGATGTGATGGAACCAAAGTTCCCGTCACATCAGGAACAACAGTGGGAAGAAAAGTCTGCCAAAAGCTCTGAAACCACTGCTGACTTCAGCAGGAAAACTCACAGGATGAACCCTTATGCGCCAGTCTCAGATACTGCTCTCCAACTTTTTATGAGCAAGGTGCTTCTGGTATTCCCAGTCAGCTCTAGGTGTGTGTCTAAAGGACAGTAGCATGCCCTTGTGGAAGAGGAATTGTCCTCTTGCTTCAGATTCTGTGACAGGCCTTCCCTGTGACTTGCCACAGGGAGAGCAAGATTATTTACCGAATGCCTAAATGCTGGCCTATTTTCCCAGCCTGTAGGAAAGCCTGTTGAACAGCAAACCAACTCAATTTTATGCTAGACAGATCCAATTTTCTTAAGGCTATTCTGTAGATTCTTATTGCTGCTGGCCAACAACAACCTCTTAAAACCAGCACCGCTCCCATCAGGCCAGCATGCTCTCCAGTGCTTCTGCAAGAAGGGCAAGAAGGTAAAAAAGAGACAAGAGGCATCAATGTGTGAACTCTGCCCAAATCCAGTGATTGCCTCAGCAGGAGGATCCCAGTCCACGCCAGAACGCAAGTTCTCCAGGGCCAGTCATCTGCTCTGTTTTGCACTTTTAATCAACAGTCAGAAATGAGGAAGGGTCACTGCATGCTCCTGTACAGCTCCCCAGGGTTAGCTGTGCTGTACAGAGAGCAGCAGGCGGGATGAGGGCCCGTTGCTTCCGTGTGAATCACAGAAAGTTAGCGAGGGCAGAACCTGGCCCTAATGCTTTATTAGGCTGGGAGCTCACCAGGTACACTGCACACATTCCTGAAAAGGTCTATCGCTCTATGCTTTTGCCCCAGTGACCTGATGCCACCTTAGGGTGGCCGCCATCTCCTCAGGGGTGCCACCACCCTGACTCGAAGCAATGAAATGTCATCAGCGGGAACAGAGGGAAAATTGTGCCACCTTACCAGTAAGTGCACGAATGCACCACATGGCACCAGAACAGAATCCACATCACAGCAGGACTGCCTTCTCACAGTACTAAAATCTGTAAGATACAGCCAGCGGAGCTCTTTGGATGCTCCCCAAAGTTGTATACAACCTAGAAGCGTAGTAAAGTCCATTTCTGTGTTGCTGCTTTTCCGACAGCTCTTGCTGGTATCCAAAGGCTTTTGTGAGTTCTCGTGGAGGTATCGTTGCCTCTAAGTTGGGATCATACAATATAAAAGTAGTTGTGACCAGAGTGTCAGGTAATGGTCGTGTTTGATAATGCCCACACCCAGAACACAACTGTAGCGTGGCCTTTCTGTCGTGCTTGGTGACCTACAAGATTTTTCCAGAATTGTCTGTTGTGCCTACAATTCCACAGAGCCCTCAATCCCTGTTACGCAAAACTGTCACATCCTTCACAAATGCCTTCTCTGGTGTCCACCACGAGCAGGGAAATGAAGATTTTTATCTCTCAGAATGTGGGATATCTCGTTACATTTGAGTTATGCTGATTATCCAGAGTTTATGTTGATAAAAACCTTTGAATTTCACTGTCTTATCTGTGTGTTGTACATAACTATGTAAGGTTGGAGGAGTTTTAGAGAATTTCGAAGATAGCTAGTCAAACAGTAGAGATCTGATTTTTTGTGTTTGTCTTTCTAAAAGATAAACTGAGTAACATGATTCCTATGATAAAAGCACTCAGTAGAGATCTGAAGTGGTTTTCATTCGGCTCCTATACCATAATTTTAAACAAGAGTTTCTCAAGACATTCCAGAGTTGGATGCGACTGGGGGCACCCTCTTTCTCCCAATGACATAGACCTCCCAGGACACCAGGGATGCAAGAGATCCATGTTTAAACTCAGCAGAGAATCTGGTCCACTCTGAACCCATTAAGTGCCAGCTTGGAGTGTCACAAACACTGCAGCAAGGCCCTAAATCCAGACTATTTGACAGCCCCTAGTGATGCCATAAAAGCCTTTTTTATGCGACATTGGTAACCCAAGTTCTGAAAAAAATCTTAATCATAAGAGTAATTTGAAAAACGTGTTCAGATTCGTGCATAGTGTTTTCAGAAACATTTCTTATACAGTTTATTTCCAAAATTCCATTTCACTCTCTGATTCTACCTCTAAATATAAATCTAATCCTCCTTCCTTGTCCTGTTCTATATATATAGCACACCCACATGTGATAAAGCCTTCTGCCACAGCAGTAAGGCAAGGTGGAGGGAGGGGGATGAAGGCTGTAGGTAACCTGTGGGAGCACTGAATGCACTTGGCTGCTGCTCATAATGCTCCAAAGATATAATTATCACATGCATGATGAGTACTACACCTGCTGCATCCCTTTTGCTTAAATAAATAGATTCCAATGCTGCCTCACTGGGAAACTATTAACCAGAGAGGTCACCAGAGGATTTCACACTCCCTGTCCTTCCCCTTCCATCTCGCTCTCTCCCCTCCTCTGTCCCTGCCAAACTTTTCCTATCAAAATCCTCACCACCTCCTTTCCAGTGCTCAGTTTTCTGCTTCCTTGTGATTTTTCTATCTTTTCACTTCCCATCTTTGAGCTTTCTTTCCTGTTGCCTGTAAATCCGATCCATTACAGTTTGTAGGTAGTGATTATCAAGCCAGAATCCTCAGTGAGAAGCTGGGATAGCTTTAACATTAAGGATGTGCTTTGTAGGTGCTTCACTTGGCATCCTTGTTAGAGCTTGCTTTGTCTCTGCAGCGTGATTTAGCATTCTGCTCTGCCAGTGCTTTACTTCTTCCTTCTCAAGAGCCTTGCGCGTGTCTGTAACCTCACTGCTGCCCAGTGTGTGGCCTAGACAAGCTGCCTGTGACACGGCAGGAACAATGTGTTTGGTGATTTGGTGCAAAGGCTTTTTTCGGTTTTTTTTGGCTCAGCCCATCTGCTGGTGAAAAGTTCCCCTGACTGAAACCTCCTCCACACAAGGAACCTGAGCTATCACTGATAACGTGTCGGTAACTGATGCCCTCAAGCAGGGATGGGACCATTGTTAGGGCTGCTACAGTAAGCAGTGTTAGGTGCTTGGAGAATTACATTCTCCCGTCTCTACTGACAGTGAATCCAATTTCAAGGCAGTGCAGTAAGGCCTCTGCTGACTGTTGTCAACAATGACTCACTTTCCCCGTCATAGAGGGAACCTTAAGGAGTGCTTCAACCCGGCAGAAATACTTTGTTCGTAGTCATTCCCCAGGATCTCATTTCTGATGGCATTGGTAGTTGATTTTGCAGCTTCCTAAATCACCTCTGACTCACGCCATGGTATCCACATACGTTTATTTCTCTCTGTGCACCATTATGGATTTACCAAAAGACAGCCAAAGTTCTCAAAGGCCTTACAGGACGTGTGTCAAGCAGAGCAAGGTAGTGGTTGAAGAGCTGGGGCCTGTTTCTAGCTTTGCCTGTGACTTCTCATAAAAGATACATGAGATTATTTAGGATATAAATCCAAATGCATGGAATTAGATATTTAAACACATATATAGTGAGAATATGGCCAAATTTTCAGGAATGCTTAATTCTCAAAATTTCATTGATAGCAACAGAATCTGTTATTGTACAGACCCATTTGAATGCAAACCAGTTCACAGAGATAACCAAGACAAATGTTAGTATCTAAGTTTGAGAGTATTTGCCATGCACTGTTTTTCCTTCAATTGCTGAAAAAAAAAGCATTATTTTCACCATTATTGTTTCATAATGTGCTTATATACCCTGAAGTGACAGGTGATGTGTGAAAGCAACAAGTCTGTCTGTATAAAGTCATACGTATTTTAATATAAGAAAAAAAAGTGACTCAAATTTTTTTTAAATAGTCATACTTGAGAAATAAATTTGGTAGCAGTTGTAGAGTGCCCTTAGCATTAGCTCAGCCTTTCACTCAAGAGAAAATCTAGTTCACTGGTATCTATAGGTGGTAGAATCCCACCATGGCATGACTCCTGCTTCTTGAGTCCCACCAAAACACAAGATTTGGGTATTGGGGAATTCTAGCCATGCCCAGTGCCTACATTGTCTTACAAGAGACTCAAGGGGAAACCAGCATGGATTTAAAAATGCACTGAGCTTAACTTTGTTTCTTTCTATTGCTATTTTCACAAAAGTTGGGAGGTATGGGACAGCTTCAGAGACTCTAATGGCAATTCTTGTCTTTCAGGCATCGGATCTCAAAATCAAAATTTAGGTAAGTAAAACTGACTCTTGTTTTTCCTCCTTTCTGCTGGTTTTTTTCTTTTCTGAAGTGGTTTACACCAGCATCTCTGGGGTACGGTGGTGATTCTAGGAGATCCTGGTAAATATGTGAGGTTTTAGTCATAAATCAAGATTGGTTTTCTTAGTTTAATACTGAAATAAGTCACAGGGATTACTGACTACTGAAGCACCTATCTATGCTACCTATGTATCTCAAACCATAAAATATAAAATCAGAAATAAAAAGCCAGTTCAAACCCATAATTATACGACATCCATCAACATCAGCCCTGTCAGCTCAAGGCTCTGTTTACTCTCTCGCTGCTCTGCTTTGCTTGTCTGTAAATATTTCAACTGATGAAGTTTCCATCTCATTTGTGAAGCTCTCCCTTTCACCCTGGGACATGGGGATCTTCTCTGTTGGTATTTGGTTTTCTGTTGACTTAGAGCTCTTGGAAAAATGAAGCAGTCCCAAGGTGGCCATTTGTGGGTTTTCACTGGAGAGGCTGACTGAACTCATGGAACTTGGTCGTCAAGGTTCACTTCTACCCCTTCAGTAGGAGCTCAGCTGCCTCCATAACCCTGAATTCGAAGCCAGTTTCATAAAAAAACAAAATGAATTTTCAGAATAACTGGAGCAAGTGAGAGACTGAGTCCTTCTGCTTCCCTAAGGAGCAATGAGCAATGTCATTGTAGGGCTGCACATATGTGACATCCCCACGTAAATATTGTAGATACAAGCACAGAAAGCACCATACATTGTCACGTGCACGCACATTCATGCACAAGTACACGCAAAAGCGTGTGAGATTTCAAATAATTTAACGACAACATTAATGTCTAAGTGTGGTGCCCACTTTGGAAGTTGGGAAGATTATTTCTTGTCCCAAACACACTGCAAAACACACAATGTATCTGTGATAGACAATTTATAAATTGCATGGGTAAAACACCCTAGATTTGATCACCTGTTAAAACGTTGTTGCAAAATTCTTGTTCACGTCGTGTTCACGTCGTCTGGCTTTAGCTCCTATAGGTGTGAACCCTGATCTCAAGCATGCCTATGGTTTGCCACTGAAAATTATACACAGGACAAGAGTAGCCAAGAAAAGTTCTTTCTCCTGTGACACTGTGCCATGTGTGTGCCACTTCAGACACACACACATATGTATGTAGTATCTATATAAAACTATTAGATTTATTATACAGTGGCAAGTGTTGCCTGGAAACTGGTTGCTATGCAAGTTAAATTCTGAAGAGTAGGAGGTGTGTAATTAGCTTTAAATATCTTCTGTGGTTAGTAATTACCCTGAGAAATCAGTGACACAAGGGGATGTGTTCATGGAAGGCAAACTTTAAAAAGTCTCTTGATTAGCAAATGGTACCCTTAGTCCCAGGCATGAAGATGAGACGCGGAAGTCCCCCAGCTTTGGGGATTTTTTTCAGAACTAGCCCTTGTATTGGGCTTACTCCTGAATGTTGCTGAGTGCTGGAAATGTTCTTTGGATTTTATTTGACCTCGCCTCTCCAAAGACTTTATCCTTCAGCTCCATGCGATAGAGTATCTTTCTATTGACTATCCTGAGGCTGGGCAAGGTCCCGTTGCAGGCCACGAGCATTAAATACAAGGAGATTATTTATTTTTGTGGCAACTGAGCTAAAAAACCTCTTGGGGTATCTGCAGTGGATGTCATACTCAGATTAAGATATTGCTTGAAGCTCTTACAAATTGGTTTAGGACTAACTTTATTCCTATAGTTAAAGGAAGGATGTTCACAACTGTCTATTCAGATGAGAGAGTACTTCTCAGGGTGAACTTGAGTTACTCTCTACCATTCTTGAACAATAAATCAAGACTAGAGTCTCCCTTGACAGAGAGTTGCAATAGCCTAAAGATCCCTATCTGAAAAGAACTTTTCCTTCTTCAATTTTTCAAGTCGCTACTGGCGCCGATGGAATCGATTCTGCAGAAGGAAGTGCCGTGCTGCTGTCAAGTCCAATGTTTTCTACTGGCTGGTGATCTTCCTCGTGTTTCTCAACACCCTCACCATTGCCTCTGAGCACTACAACCAGCCAGACTGGCTCACGGAGGTCCAAGGTGAGTACAAGCTGCTGGTTCTGTTAATTATGGTCAGTGTCAAAAAGGGAGCTGAGAGAAGAGCTGAAGCATCAAACCACATAATGTAAAAGGAGTGTGCACAGCTCCAAACAGTCCTGTGTCTGTGGAGGATCTTAAATAATACAATAAACTTATCTGCCTGCTGTGGGAGAAGTTACAGGGAAAATGTAAATACCTCGTTTCCAGCCAAAGCAGTGTTCCATTGGGTGTAAGTGAAATCAGGAGTTTATGCTAAATTTATATTTGCAGTAAGTGGATTCCCAATTTATGGATAGCTACGGGGAGCCCCACATTGTCCAAGGTTTCCCCTGAAATGGCGTTTATGATAAATTCTAATTATTAGGGAGGTGATGAAGAGTGATTTGTGGAGTTCTTCTGTCTGCAGAGCAGCTGAATTCTCTCTGGAGGTGAGAGCAGCTGAAAAGGCTTAATTAAGCAACAGTAGGTAGCACAGCAGCTCTTCTATTCCCACTCTCCTCTGCCGATGACGGGTGTGAAGGGAGGTTGTGCACGGGAAGGCGTGTCCCTGCCACTGGAGGTTGTGTAACACATTGCAGCTGTGTGTGCAGCACACAGGAATTGCTGTAACCATCTTGCTAAAACATTCCTGTGAATGAGATGCCCACGCTTTCCAAGTTCATTCTTTGACCCAAGCTTGTACGAAGTTAACTTTTAAGACAGATCCTTAAAGTGCCTTCTTAGAAGCAACGGCCGATGATTAGTTGTGATGATCTTTTGGCTAAGTTTCCTTAATCTGTTTCTTTTTGTTTTTCATGAGACACTGCCAATAAGGTGCTGCTAGCTCTTTTCACGGCAGAGATGCTGCTGAAGATGTACAGCCTTGGTCTCCAGGCCTATTTCGTGTCCCTCTTCAACCGCTTTGACTGTTTCATTGTGTGCGGAGGCATCCTGGAAACGATCCTGGTGGAGACAAAGATCATGTCACCGCTGGGCATTTCGGTTCTGAGATGCGTCAGGCTCCTAAGAATATTTAAAATCACAAGGTACTTTAATGCTTCTTTGGGACTGGAGGAGGGCTACTGCTCAATGCACAACATGTATAGGTACAAGTCACAAGGCCTGTTTATTTTCTCTTTTTCTGCCACTAATTAGGTAGTGAGAGTGTTAGACTAACAGTCCTCATCTTCCGAAGTGTGTAATGGGCTGGGGAGGGCTGTACAGACTGGCTATCTAACCCTGATGTGAGTGGTGAGGAGTCTGGCATAGGCAGCTGGGGACGCCTGATACCGCGTGAAGTGTTAAACCGAAATCTGGAATAGTGTCAACAGAGCTCAGGCTCTTACAGTTCCCTGCGAAAGACAAAGAAAACCAAAACAGCAGATAGCCTTGTGACCTCCTCTGATGCTTTTTGGTGACAGAGAGGAGCCTGAAAGACTGTTTTGAGCCAGAACAACATTTGACTGAGGAGCCCATGCCAGCTCCAGTAGACTCAACAGTGACCTGAGTGGGAGACTGTGTCAACACCAGCATCTATAGGCAAAGGATGTTGCCAGCTATTCCCCTTCCAAGGAGTCCAGCACGAAGCAGCAGCTTTACGGAGAAACCAGACTTTTTCCAGCTTCCAGTATCTCCTCTTTTCCCTTTCCATTCTTTCCCCTCTCCCTCTGCGTAAAGGCACAGTAGTATCTGTTAAACAGTCACTGCTTGCTGAGTCAGGTACCTCTGAAACACCGGCTTGGTGTGGCAGGGCTTTTTCAGCTTGAGGGGAGTTTGTAGGAGAGATCAGCTCCAAACTTACCCAGAGCTCTTGAAACAAATCTATCCAAGTGCTTGCCCCAAGCAGCACGAGGTCTGTCTTTTCCCATGTGGGCACCAGCCAGCACCTTACAAAAAGCCTGGCTGAGGTGGTGAAAGGGTGCTCTTTCTGCATGCTCAGCTTTGAAAGCGTCCCTACAATTGCTGTAACGCCTCCCGGCCAGAGGAAATTTCTGACGAATTTGAGATAGAAAACACAGCACATGAGAAAAACAAGTCCAAAACTGGAAGATAGTCAAGATGGCTGAGCTGAGAGGCAGAAAAAAACAACAGGCTTGGGCTTGTGCATCATACAAGATCTGCCCTTAAATCTTCTGAGGCTCAGATCTCTGGCAGGATGGATGGATTTCAGGGTCAGATGGCAGAGACAGAAAATCAGTTCACAGTCTCAGAGAGAGAGGCCAAAGCAAGCCTGCAAGTATTTCAAATAGGGGAAAAACGTGGTCTGTTTAGATGTGTGATCATAGAAGAGGGGAAAACATTCCAGAGGGGAACGTTCCCCTCCAGAGAGGGGAAACAAGAGTTTCCAGCAAGAAAGGCACCTTTGCTCTTTCAGAAATAGTGGGGATCTCTGGTCTGGGGACTGTTTTTCCTGGATCTTCGGGTCTGAAATCTATTCATTACCAACTCCCAGGCCTGGTTTCTGGGGAAACCAGTAGCTGTTTCAGGCATGGGGTAATCAGATACACCCAGGGCAACATACCAATAGCTATAAAAGCACGAGCTTCAACATAGCATCCTGGAGAGGTCATTGTTTTTTCAAGACATGTCTCCACTCCTACACGAAATATAGAAGCTAGCTAAGAGAATTCTCTAATAGAAGAGCAAACACTGAGAGAATATCATTAATACTTTAGAAAGCCTGAGCTAGTGGAGTACTCAAATATTCCTAAAGCTTCTGGCAGAGATGTGACGATGGAACCAATCAGCAGGAGGACGAGTTACATTTGCCTTCTTTCTGCAGCACAATTAAAGTACAACTTTTCATGGAGAAAAGTGTTACCTGGAATATGTCTCCTGCAATTTGTGCATGGGTCTGTGTGTAAAGCACAGAGCTAAGGAAGAACTCATGATGCATAATGTATTAATCAGATTTTTCTTTCTTTCCTGTTCCTAAAATATTGACAAGTAGGCTGCAGTAGTTTTGAATTTATGTTTTGTAATTATTCATAATTTTCTTCATAATTCTTCCCTCTATGGATGAAGTTCACCCTCATGTGGAAGGCCCTAACACGAGCCTCCAAAGCAGTATTTTAGGCCCGCTCATGCCTTACTGCAGGACAGAATATTTTGGCGTTAAAGCAAAACTTTTACCTCCTGTGGTAAATAACGAATTTTTTTCTGTTATTCACTCTGCTCTAAATACAATGAGGATTTATTAATGACATTACCAGCACTGGTGGAATACCCCACCCGAGTGCAACGATAACACAGAAAGATACAACACTGCAAAACTGGGAGGGGTAGGAGGAATGATAGCATCGTGTTTTATACCGAACATACATTCATGGGCATCTGGGGACATACAGCGGAGGCGAGAATAATGATAATTTAGGGCATTAAAAAGGCACAAAGCAGGGAAATTACTCTGGTAAGAATATATCAGTAGGTAGACTATTCTTTATATATTTGCATGGATTTTCCATGGTAAACACCGTGCACAAGCAAATTCTGGGTCATCAAGATGATACAATTCTACAAGAAACACAAATATAGCTCCACTACAGAACAGAAACAAGTAAAGACACCATCAGATGAATAATGCATCATTTTAGAAACACCATTCAGAATTTCAAGAGCAAACATTTCTTCCAAGATTATAAATATATTAGACAAGCAGACAATATAATCTGTTTGTTTTATTCTCCCTAATTTTTAAAGTGCTGTGCAGAACATCTCACTTTGCTGTGAGACGGCACATTATTTTCTCAGTATAAATAGTGCTTTCCTGCTTTATAAGTATTATAGTCCTTTATATTTAAAAAAAAAATCACATAATTTGCAACAGCACACAGAAACTTAGTGTTTTATACCTAATCCTGCCACTAGGTAAGTCACTGTTCACTGTAGGGAGGAGAGACAGGGTGCCCTCTTTTTTACCTTCTGTGAAAAATCACTGCCAAAGTGGTTTTATATTGGATGAACAGGGTGGGAAGCTTTCCAATAACGAGCCTGCCAGCTGTTGCTGCTGTTTTAAGCCCTGCATCTGTGATTGCCAGTGACGTGGTCATAAAGATATAGTGGAAGGCAATGGAGAGAGAGGAGAGGGAAGAGAGAGGAACACATTAAGTTCTAGTCCAGTTCTGCAATTGGTTATTGTGCGAGACGTTGAACAAACCATTCGACTTCTCTGCATCATTCCTCCACTTTGAAACAGGGATCACAGTCACGTCCTGCTCACCTGGGGTTTTGCAGTGCCTCATTCACTGGCACCCTCGAGGGCCTGGAATCTGCATTGGGAGCTGTTAAGAGGCACTTTCATTTCCCCATGAATCTGAGGCAGCAGCACTGCTTTCTCTCATACTTCCCATTAAAAGCTGCCTGGTCTGAAACCTCCTATTCCATCCAGCATCCAGTGCTGTTTTTTCTTTTGTAGTAAGATGTTAACCAGAGAGGATGAAGTGGTGAGACACTCCTTCTTTGTCCAGGCTTCGACCATTGCTGACTTAAAAACCTCGTGTTTCACCGAGTAATCCCAGATCTCCCTTTGAGGGAATTCATGTTAGTTCTGCAACCACCGAATGTGACAGATGGTAACCTCAGGTCAGGCTTCTAGGACCCTGAGATAACACTGTTGTTATTTTCACATCCTAATCAGTCAAGCATTTCTTATCCTCTCCTTTTTTCCTTTTCCTTTTTTTTTTTTTCCCTGATTGGTTTATTTTCTTTTCTAATGGTACTGTATTTCTAGCTAGCACTAGCACACAGATAAAACAGCACTAATCTTATCACCAGGCCATCTCAGTTAATTGCTTGAAGCTTGATACTTATGTAAGAATCTGAATCCCAGGTATTGAGCCATTTGTACGGAATGCAGAGCTGACAGAAGTGTGCAGAGTTGTGAGCTGAGATAGCAAGGCATTTAAACTTAAATTGAGTCGCTGGGACTGTTCAGATGTGTAACAACTTTACTGCTTCTTAAGGGTACTGCGAGAAAGACCTAGAAAATTTGTGTCCTGGCTGACATTGGAGGACTTGGAGATATTCTAGAGCCCATCAACAACTGCTTTAAGGATGCTGAATTCATTTGACTTTCACCAGAATGAATTTTTCCCTTCTCCAGTGTCACTTTCCCTTCTTTGCAAAGTGTGAAAATATGTGAGCTGTGAGCATAAATGCAAACACAGGGAGCTGTTACACTGCACATTCCGTGCGGATATTTGGTGGCACTGAGCCCACAGCTTCCATGCCCTTACCTTTGCTCTGTAGTTTTTCATTGCTCATCTCTTTAATTGCAGTTAAACTTTAAAGCATTCTAGTCTTCTCTGAAGTGCTGAAGCTGGGCTGGAGGGAAAACATCACAGCTCTCTTTGAAGCTCAGTCCTTGGAGATGAACCCGCTGCTGAACTTGAGAGGACATGGCCATGTCCCTCTGCAGATCAGATTGCTAACCTTCTTGAAGTGACCGGGCTGCTCAGGCAGCCCTGCCTTCCATGGGACAATAAAAGTATTCTTTTTTTGGATTGATACTTGAAATATATTAATTTAACTGGGATTTTAAGAACCCTTGTCTCTAATGTGTTTACTACCTTCAGAAAAAAATGATGAGTTGAAGGATCAGGCTCCAACAAAAAAGCTGGAGCACCAGTCTGCCATCCTTTTCACCTGGAACTTTTGTCTTCAAGGAAAATATATGTTAGAAATGCAGAGTGCTCTGAGTAAAGAAATGCTCAAAGTTATGGACTTTGGGAGAAGGGACTCGAGGACCCTGGCCTTGGTGAACTCTCAAAGCAGGGTGGCTGGCAAGGTAGAAGGCAGAGAACGGGCAAACACCGCTGGCTTGCTGACCTGTGAAAGCTGTTGAGGCTTGCTAATAATGTGCATCAAAACGAGGCGATTGGAAGATGACAGCTGATCTTCAGCCCAACCTGAAAGCTGTGGCAGCCTCAAAGCACAAAAGACAAGAGGTCATGACCAACCAAGCAGTAGATTAGGAGTGACTGAGCAGAGGCAAGACCAAAGTGGAAGTTGCTTCATGGGTGATGTGGTGAATTCTTTAGAATTTTTTTCTAAAGCCTCTTTCCAGCTCATGACTACTCTGCAGGCTGGCAAAGAATGCAAACTTACATGCTGCAGCAAACATGCTGCTGGCATCCCTTTGAACCCTAAAGTGGAACCACGAGGGCAAGAAGATCCTTTGCCTGCATCATGCACAAGTCTGAACTGGGCACAAGCCTGACTACACTGGGAGAACAGGTCTTAGCCACCCTCTCTCTTGACTGAAGCCATTTGAAAATGTTCTGCAGCCTGTTTGAGGAAGTATAGTAGGTTTGATAACCAAAAAACCCAGTGATGTTCTGCTCTTCCAAATGAATGTAGATCTGGAGGGTTTTTTAGGGTCCTTGTAAAAGGAGTGTTGATATCTTTCTCATTCCTCCCAATCCCAGAGAGCTCAGCAGCCTCTCTGTGAGTGAGCCCAAGCACGCACTTACACACACCAAATTTTGGGCAAGTTTGTATTTGCCTCCAAAGAGTTTCCCCATCTGTTCTCGTTAGTTATTACAGGCCATTCTCTGGAGTGAGGTATTCTGGCTGCCGTAACATCTGTGAGTGTTGTAATGAGGTTGGTAGCTCACTGAAGCAGCAAGAACTAATCACTGTATATTGATATAAGATGTGCAGAGCCTTAGATGGAGAGTGCTGTAATAATCTTCTGGGTGGGTGTGTGGAGTGGGGGGTGGAGGGAATTGTGTGTGTACACGTGTGGTAGTAAAATTACTCCTTCGCTGCAGTAGGTCTCATTATCCTAGGGAAGCACGTCAATGATTCACGGCTTAACAGGGTGTTTGGAAATGCCTGCTTTACACAGAAGGCAGCCTGAACCAATATCCTGTGCAGTCCGTGAGCACCTGTCTCAAACTGAAGGAATTTTAACTGCTTCTATTTTCTCTCCCAGGTATTGGAACTCCTTGAGTAATCTTGTGGCTTCACTCCTGAATTCAGTCCGCTCCATTGCCTCCCTGTTGCTGCTTCTCTTCCTCTTCATCATCATCTTCTCCCTCCTGGGGATGCAGCTCTTTGGGGGCAAGTTTAACTTTGATGAGATGCAGACCAGGAGGAGTACATTTGACAACTTCCCTCAGTCCCTCCTGACTGTGTTTCAGGTAAGGGCACGAGTGGTCCCTGTGGGGCCAACACATTGTGTTTTCATGGGGCAAGATAGGTCCCGCAGCCTGACAGTCCCCAGGATGTGACGTGACCCTAAAAGCTCCAGGAGCAGGGTGCCTGGCTGTGCTGCCAGCACACAGTATTCCCTCCCAAAGTGGGAACCGAGGATAAAACCCCTGTGTGCTGCAAGGCCACCGGGCCTTCGCAGGGCAGGACAAGAGAGCGGGCATGGCCGTGTCCCAGGGCAGCGCTTGCGTGCCAAAGCCCAGCCCTGCTGCTGTCCTCCCTGCTCTGGGGAGCAGATACCTGCTCACAGCACCGCAGAAGTAATCCCGTGGCCTTTAAGCCCTCTGCAGTTTTGGGAGTGGTCCACCAAGAGCATCAGGACCCTGATTTCACTGACATGTGAGGAGAAGGGAAATGGCCTGGAGGCCTGTGCCGAGGGCAGTGCTAGAGGCTGTGCAACCTGTCTGAAACAACAGGCACGTGGGAGGGAAATGCTTGCAACGAGTGGGGAGACTCAAACGGAGTTGTCTAGGAGAGCCTTTTGCCTTCAGCCATCATCTTCAAGGAGACACTGTTTGGGGTTTTTTCACACTTTGAGCACAGACCTTCCTTGCATTTTCTTTGTTCTGTGGTTTGTGGTTTGGGTTTTGCTTCTTTTTGATGTTCTAGATGGACACAGCCAGAGTCTTCATCAGCTCCATCCTGGGGGAGGGGGGTGTTCTTTAGGACGGTGGATATCTTTGTGTTAATGGGGTTTTCAAATTCTCTGTGTGGTCTAACACTGTATCCCTTATTGGTGGGAATGTGTCATTTAGATCCTGACTGGGGAGGACTGGAATTCGGTGATGTATGATGGGATCATGGCTTATGGCGGCCCCTCTTTTCCAGGAATGTTGGTCTGTATTTACTTCATCATCCTCTTCATCTGTGGAAACTGTATCCTTTGATGCTACTCTTTTCTGCAAGAGGGGGTGAATTAAAACCACTATTTACTTTGTTATGTCAGAAAATAGTGAATTTCTTACCTCACGTTTTTACCTTTTCCCTAGGTCTGAATTTTGGCTTTGCACTGCCAAGAGTTAAACAAGTTTGTTTAATTTTAGCTGGTGCTAAGGCATATACACAATTGTAAGAGCCAGCTATGTGCCAGTTCCATGTGCTAGCTTTTATTTAGTATCTTTACATGTTTAGTGTTTTTATTTTTCATTCACTTTAATTCTCTCATAGGTTTTTCTTTCCTGCCTTCTCAACAAACTAATCTCTGTGTCTTCCTACTGTACTTACTGCATATTTTTTACTTTAATTGCTTTTTTAGTAGTATATTCCGTGTGCTTCCATCCAAGCCTTATGTGGAATAAAAATATGTATGATCTGCAATATGCTATATACAAATGCTGCAATAGGAGTAACATATGTTTGACATAATTGATTTGTGTGAGATCATATATTAATTCATGTATAAACTAACAGGACCCGTGTTCCATTTCAGTCCCTGCAATCTGTGCGTTCTCCAAACAGAAAACTGTGTGCTCTGTTATCTTCCAGCCTGTGCTGGTCTTGAGTAACTCCAGTTCTCTCCAGCTTCAAGGTGACGTGAGGGCACTGTACACGCCCCAGGAGGCACAAAGCACGTTGCATGATCAGGCTGTGAGTGTCTCTTCACAGGAATTTGCATATCACATAGAGCTGCCGCTCTGTTCCCTATCTCAGCTGTCTCCAAATTTGTCCATGTTTAGTTTCTGCTTCCCTAATAAATGGCCCTCCTGTGTCAGAGGTGACATTTCCTTTTATACTGATGCTTCTATAAAGCCACCTTATAGACTCAGCCCAGCTCTTCTGGCCTTTGCCCATAATTCAGATCTCTGAGGCCCTGCTATGTGACGTTTCAGTTGGCCTGCGTGCCCTCACTTCAAAGTGAGGTGGTGCAATTCCACTTATCTGAAGGTCAAGGTAGGCAATCTGGCTGACAGCTAAAAAAAAACTCTTCAACTTGGATCTCCTTGTGAAAATGTGAGCCAAGTCTACATGCTGGCTGACTTTGGAGCCTTTAGACCTTGGAGCCCAGGGAGGGGGGGATGTCTGTGTTTCCAGAATAAGCCTTGAACAGGGTTTACTTAAAAGTTATCATGATATAATAGGACCTACACTCAAGAAATTTATAAAACGACCTTATGGTCAGATTTGTAACATGAGATCTGAACACTGACTGGTAAGACAAGAAAACAGTTGTGATTCCTTGCCCTTCAGCTACATGGGCATGACTGGCCATGCATGGACTCTGCTAGGAGGTGGCAGAGCTGTCAGCTCAACCCTTCACTGTCCAGACTGAATTAAGCTCAGAAATGCTCATCAGAGTACTGTGCTTGCTGTCCATAAAATCCACTCGTGTAACCTAAACTGTCAGAAGATGCAAAGCATTCAGTGCTCCTCTTATGTTCAGTGGGATTCTCTGCACAAAGGGAGACAATCTTGGGAAACTGGAAACTGAAATGTAAATCTGGGCTTAGATGTTTTATGTCAGCCATTCTGTTGTGAAATTTTGAAAACCCACAGAGTGTGTTATCTGTGTGGAAGGAAGGTGTAGGTTTGTGCATGATGGATATGCAGTTGTGTGAAATGGAAGTTTGGAAAATCCAAGAGATCTGATGACAGGTTGCTAAAAAATTTTCAATTAAGAAACCTTTGGTATAATCTTTTCCTGCGGTTTTCAAAGCCCATTTTCTTTAAGTAGCACACAAACAGATATCCTGCTGAATGTATTTTTGGCCATTGCTGTGGACAACCTTGCTGATGCTGAGAGTTTAACATCCGCACAGAAAGAGGAGGAAGAGGAAAAAGAAAGGAAGAAGCTAGCTAGGTAAATCCATTTGCATACACCTACCTGCACACGTTCCTGTGAGTGTAATTACACACAGCGCATATATATATATGTATATTATTCCTATACATACGTGTGTGTGTATATGTGATATATATAACTTGTCTGCACATGTATCGATTATATATGTGATTAATGTGATTATATATGGAATTATGTATATATGAATTTTTATGCGAAGGAATTCCAACTGTAAGAAAAGGAAGTGGTGTGGGCTGGGAGTCCCCCCAGCTGCAGTGATGTGAGCAGAGGGAAGGAAGTCTGGGTTACTGATGAGCTTTCAGAGCATCAGCAGAGACTGAGTGTGAAATGGTGTCAATCCCATTTGAATCTCCCTACTATCCTCTGATTGCTTTGGGCCACGAGGCATATTTTCTGTCATTCCCACGATGAGATTTAGCAGCTTCTTTTCCTTTTGATGCCACATGCTGTTCTTCTCTTGCCAGTTCTTTTAGTGTTTCTGCAGGCACTTAAGGGGCACAAGCTGGATGAGGAGCTTCTCTGTCATTCCCAGCTGCCAGCAGCAGGGAAGCCTCTCCCTACTGCTTATTTCTATTCACTGTCTTCCAGGCTGCTTGGAGGGGATCTCTTGTGCACATCTTTCTGCTTCATCCTGCATGCAACTCGGCAGATTTCCCTCACTCTGGGGGTGTAGTGAGGGGCAAAACGTTTGCAGGCAATGTAGTTGGAAGTTCACAAGATATGGGTTGAAAATGGTCCGTGCCTTTGTCATTGGGTGAACAAAGAGATCTCTGCTGACAGACCTAAAATATGCATTTGCACAAACACACGCACAAACACATGCCATTGAGAAAGCTGCAAAATAAAGGACACTAAATAAAAGTAGATCAGAGCCTCTGCCTTTGCCTGCAGATGAGGACAAGGTGGAGCCACTGGTATGGAAGCTGAACTCAGAATGGAGATGACAGCCAGCTGATTGTTCTCATGGTGTGCGCTGTACTACATGAAGTTCCTGAAAGGGAAGCAGCTTTCCACCTTTGTAACTCTTCGGTTTTTATCTTGTAAAATTGCTAGGACTGCTAGTCCCGAAAAGAAACAGGAGATGGAAAAAACAGCTGTGGAGGAAGAGACAAAGGAGGAGAAAATTGAGCTGAAATCGATCACTGCTGATGGAGAATCCCCACCTGCTACCAAGGTAAGGTCTGCTGCCAGCCAGCACTCTCTGTGCAGTGATGGCATGAACAGCTTGGGTTTCCAAGGGGATGAAAACTCTGTCCTTTATCACACGAAGGCTTTGATGCTTCTCCTTCCATTTCTGTTAGATCAATGTGGATGATTATCAGCCCAATGAAAACGAAGAAAAGAGCCCTTACCCCACAACAGAAGCACCAGGTATGCATCTCCTTCCTTGTATCCCTCACCCAACAGAAGCTCCAGTTGCTAATGCACACAAAGCCACATTGTGGTAGGAGGTATGCTGGAAATGCTTTCATGATGGGACAGGATGATGTGCTTGCCTGGGTTTGCACAGGTAGGGACTTGGTCCTTTGCAGCCTGTGTACTGATCAGTCATATTTGATTTGCTTTATTGGAAAACACAGGGCTTTACAGAGAAACAAATCGTATAAAAATCTCCCTATTTGAAAATCTGCATATGACACTGTTTTCAGTGTGCTTTTTCAGTCTTCAGTGGTCAGGGGAGTCTCACAACAGAGAGTCATGAAAGGGAAAGGGCTGAATGCCTTTTTCCGCTGTTTTCTAACCAAAAAGGACAGTGTGACATTAACATAACTCTAAAGGCATAAGATCTCACCCTAGAAGTGCAAGAAACAATGTAGCATTGGGCTGGTTTTCAAGTCAGGTGGGCCTAATTAACTTCATTCTCAGATGCTTGAAAGGTTGGTTGAAGAAATCTTAGAGCTTTTAACAGTGTTCAAGAGATCCTGAGTGGGGGGTGGGATTGGTGCTAGTCAGTTCAACCTCATTTCTCGGAAAAGTGCTGGAACAAAGGATTAAACAAACTATATGGCCGCAAGATAAGGAGATGACTAGCAGCCAACATAGACTTGCCAAGAGCAAATCACGTCAAACCACCCTTATTTTCTTCTAAAAGTGGCTGAAAACACTTGTAGACAGGAGAAAAGAAGTAGATGTCGTATTCTTTAACTTTGCTAAGGCTTTTGACTGTCTCTTACAGTGCTCTCATAAGCTGACTAGAAAAATATTGTCTAGATGATTGGGAGAGAAATGATCAGACCCTTTACAGGGAGAGCAGTGATAGCCCAAGTGAGTTTGTACAACCCAAAAGCCTGTCTAGAGTTCAGTTCAGTTCATTGTTAATGACCTGAATGATGGAAGAGGCAATATGCTTATTACATTTGTAGATGGCATGAAGCTAAGAAGGACAAGATGCATGCTGAAGGGCAGCATTAGAATTCAAAGAGCTCCTGAGGTCCTGGATAAATGGTCTAAATAAAATTGAAAGTGCCAGGCTCTACACATAGACAGGAATAAACAATTCACAAATAAAGGATCTTAGGTGACAGCTAGTTAGGTAACAGTCCTTGAGAAAAGGATCTGAATCTCATGATCACAAGCTGAACAGATGTCAGCAACAGTTTGCTGTCTTTGAAAAGGCAAGCAAGTGGTGAGATTTATAAGCAGAGAGAACATGACCCTTTTGTCCAGTTACGGGTTTGTTTTAACTGGTCAATGAAAGCTAATCAGAGCAAAGCAATTGCTTTACTGTGTTCACCATCGATAAGATCTCTGGAATCTGGAATGTCATATCCCATTCTGGGTGCTCTGGTTAAGGGAAGTGGGGCTGAATTAGAAGGAGTATGGAAGAGAATGGTGAAAACAATGCTAGTAGGTAGCAAGAACTAAGGTTGAATGAACCTTGGTCATTTGACCTAGGAAAGGCAGGAGAAACATCTTCAAATATATAAAAAACTTCTACAGGTAGGAGGAGAATTATCTCCACTGTGAAGTAACAGATTTAAGATTCACAGCAGAGAGAAGTTTCTAATGGTGAGGCTGGAAAAGTTCACAGAGACAGTTGTGGAAGCCCAGCATCGCTGAATGTTGTTAAGGACAGGTCAGAAAAATGTCTCCCAGAAAAGGCTTAGATATAACAGTTAATTGAACCTGGCTTGGCAGAGGCATGAAGCAGAGGGCCTTTTGTGATCCTTCCCTGCTATGCTCTTCTGTGCATCTGTGATTATGTAACAGGCTATAATAGGCTATAAAACATTTTCTCTTCTATCCCACTATTCCTAATAAATAAATGTCTGATAATAGGTTGATTTGATAGGGTAAAAAAGAACACAAGAGCTCATTTTGAGTAGATGGACAAGAGTTTCAGATAAGCAAAATGGAAAACTGTTCATTGCATTTGATTTTCAGTACAAGAAGTCCTCACATATGCAGTACTTGTATTCTCCCCTATTTGTAGCCAATTTATCAGGAATAGAGTGTGGCTCTAACTCTGTGCAATACTGCTTTGACACTGCCTGAGGCACATCACTCTGGATTTAATCTTCCCATCACCTCTGTAGGCACAGGCACTCACTGGACACACATCCCCAGTTGCTAAGGGGTTTGTGGGAGTCTTTAGTAAGAAGCACAAATTAAAACAGCTTGATACAGTTTTGTTTCTGTTTCTCAGCTGGCTTGGATTTGCAGACCATTACATCTTTTTCAAGTGAAGGACCAGTCACCTGAATGTCGATTTTAAGTCTACTGCTGATAGAATTGGGGTTTATTTACTTTCTGTAGATAGCTTAGAAATAATAGCTTATAAATGAAATATGAAACAAAAAACTACATCTACATTTTTTTGTTATGCAGGCACGCATAGAGTTAGAGTGGGGAAAATTAAGTGAAAACACTTTTAATGCCTGCCTAGGGGTGCCAATCTCTGGCTGAACATACTATTGAACACAACCTAAAATTTGAATGGATTATCAGGTTTTCTCCTGCCTCCTACTGGAAATGCAGAGGGACACCGTGCTGGTTACCTGCCGTGGTACGGCATTGCTGCTGTTTCTAAACAGGCCTGTTCGCTGAATTGCTTATCAATTCTTTGTGAAGAGTGAAGATGATCTCTAACAGCTCACCAAATCCTCATCCTTCAGACTTCGTGGAAGCCAACCATAAGGCTCAGATGCAGTAAAGTTTTGTAAACCACTTATTAGATCAGATTTACCGCAGTCACCTGTTCCATTCTGCTGGATAAAGCCCAGAAACACCAAGGCACTCTCAGAGCTGATGTGACAGGTCACCTCTGCCTCGTGCAGTTGGTTTTGGAAAGCAAGGCCTCAAGGCTTAGCCCAGCACTAGCAAGCAAGGATTTCCCAGTCCCCACACATCCACTTGTCCGGTTCCCTTGTGGACGTCTGACCAGTCCAGAACCCTTCTGCTGGTTGCTGATCAGTCCGGCTGTACTGCAGGAGATGCTGTGCAGCCCCATCCAGCCCATCTGGGAGCACCTTTTCCTGCAGCTTGCACATGGATCCATTTTCAGCTGTGCTTTCAGTGAGACAAAACACCCTATTGCTTCTTAGATGCAGCCAGCTTGTTCTACCTATTTTCTGTTTACAATTTAAGCTGCCAGTGCCCGTGGCGTTCCCACGATTGTCCGTCCTCTGAAAACATCATTCACCCTAATTTGGTCTTCAGAAACCGTTTGGACTGGTCACTTCATTTGTTTTTCCTAGCAAGGTGGGGTCTTTCCTAACCTACCTTGCTCATTCTCTGATTTGTTTCTGCTCCTTAAACCAGTTTTCTCCACAACCTCTCCTGACTCTGTTTGCCATATGGTGTTGCTGCTTGGCCCCAGAATACTCGCAGCTCCTCGGATCACCTAGCCTCTTTTTGGGAAGGACAGACTAGTTCTCCCAGAGATTTGTGTACACTAGAAGGATTATTATGATGATATGTTTATTATAGGAAGACAGGGAGCTAGTCTTGCAGTCTAGTACAGAAATAGACAAAGAATTCGGAATGTCAAATGAAGGTAAAAGCTTGGGATGATTCATGGGAGCTTGAAGCAAAATAATGTCCTTATAGGAGAGTTCTGGTCTTTGTACAGGAAAAAAAAAACTCCCCATCATTGAATTTCTCTCTGAGGCTGCACTGTAGCCTGTTTGTGCCTGTCTCCACAGCCAAAGAACATTTGCTTCTACAAATGTGAGCAGCTGTGCTGCTTCTATATGGAGGTAGATAGCATGGGTGGTGACCTGGGATGAGGCTGTAATCACGTTACTCTTTGTGAATTTGGCCCTCAATGTTTCCTCTCTTCTTCACCCTAGACTCTAAGTGAAAAGTAGAACATCGTTCTTTATCTATGGCTGAGGAACCAAATGTGTTTTTCAGTCTGAAGGTATTTGGTTCCCAGAGTCATTAATATATTTCTTGCTGTATGGCAGACACGAGAAAAAGAGGAGAGGAACAATGTTCTTTATGGTCTTCATGGGGCTGATCCTTCTGCTGAGGGACGATTTTCCAGAGGCATTGTTCCATGCCCGTTTAAAAGTGCATTTTAAGCAATCCTCTGAGTAATAAAAGAAGAATGATCTCACATTGAAGGCGCAGAGCAGGGACCCAGAATACTCTTCTTAAATAAGAGTTTCAAATATCCCACATGATCCTGGGCACTGGTTTTCCAGCCTGTTAAAGAAGAAGAATTTGCTTACCTTACTCTTTGTCAGCCTGCTCTGAAACCCGTAGATAAAAGGTGCAAGTGCAAAGTATGGTTATATCATGCAAACATGTGCATTAACATTAACACCTATTTTACAAGTCCTATGTAAAAAAGTACTTCTGAAAGAAGTTTCTTTAACGAATAAAGCCTGTAGAAAGAGTATTATGAGGTATATTACACATAAAATTGAGCTGTTAAAAAATAGACTGACTTAAAAAGTACAAACTCTATGTACCAGCTCAAACATTTATGCAAAGATCTATCAAGCGAATTTGAGCTGAACTCTTGGTACTGGAAGTGTAAAGAAAGAATCCTATTTGCATGTAATAATGGCATGCATTCAAAAAGGGCATTTTTCTCCTCTCTCTGATGTTTAGATCAGGATCTGTGCTGATTCATCTGTTCTTTCTGATGTGTCCTATAACCAGATCAAGAACAGTACCTCACCCTAAAGGAACACCATTCCTGGAACTTATCTCCCTTTATGGACTCAAGATGAACCTTTTAATTAGAGTTTCCTCCTTTGCAGTGCCTGGAAGATGAATCAGTTGTATCTAACATGCCGGGCTCCTTTCTTAAAGTTTTTTTTCCTGTCTTGCTGATTAAGTGAAAGGATTGGGATCTTTAAAATGGCAAAATCTTATCATGTCATTTACAAAACAACATCTGACTTCAGCAGGTAGAAGAAATCTTCAAAGGCAGAAGCTTCTCTTTCACGTACCACTTAGCCTTCATCTCTCATTTTCTATCTTGAGGTTGCTCACTGATCTGCCTGGAGATGTGCTCCATAGGTACCAGGTTCAAGAGTCTCAGCCTCATTCCCATCTTTCCAATCTTCCCCCCACTAAATTTTAGAAGGGGACAATTTTAAGACTTTCTGATCCGTGTAAATCGATGTGCATATGCTCACTGTTTGTTCTGGGGCATACACATGCTCGTCCAGACGTGGTTCCAGATGTGGCAGCAGCTCCATGGAGATCCTCACAAATAGAAGAAAAACAATCTTGATAAACTGGAGGACTGGTCAGAAGAAAAAAATATTCCCTTCAGTAAGGATGAGGTCTAAGTGCCCCTTTTGGGAACAGTCAGCAGCAGAAGTGCAGAGGGGGGAGTGACAGGCCAGACTGTTGCTCTGTGGTAAATAATCAGTCTGTGCTTTGCGCATATCAGACACTGATGGCAAATTAATGCCAAAGCATAATGATAAGTCTCCATGAAGGACATTTAGCAGGAAGGATAGTATTACAAGATATAACAAGTAATCCAGCCCTCCTCTGCAGCAGTTAAACCTCAACTGCAGCTTAATCCTGCAGATAATCTGGAAGCAAGTAGCAAGAGTGATCAGAGACCTGGGGAACACAGCACCTCAGGAAAGGCTGCTGCTGTTTTGCTCTAGGAACCAGATATTCTCCCAGAGGCATAATAGTGGTCCTCGAGTATGCAAAAGCTTTCTGCAAGAGGAAGGTGATTTTTAATTTTCTGTGTCCATGGAAAATAAGAAAACAGATAATGGATCCAGACCACGTCAAGAAAGATTCGAATGAGCCATTAGAAGTAGCCTTTTTGTTTGTTTTTTGCAGAAGGGAGTGTGAAGCGTCTGAGGAGAGTGTTGTGGGAATATTGTAGGTTTACCAGCACTAATGGTTTTACAGAGAGACGAGATCAGTGTCTGCCAGGGTGAGCACTGGGTAAAGGTCACTGCCTCCAAGGAAGGAAGGGCAAGGAACATCAAACTTTCAGCATCCTATTTTAGTGGTCCTCAGTTTTTAGATCTAGTTATGACAGAGAAAAATGCCCCAGCACTTTGGAATGGGTTGTATTGTGCATTAAAAGACAAAAATGCTTCTTGCAGCAGAGGAAGATGAGGAAGAACCTGAGATGCCTGTCGGCCCACGACCTCGCCCGATGTCTGAGCTGCACCTCAAGGAAAAGGCTGTGCCCATGCCTGATGCCAGTGCTTTTTTCATCTTCAGTCCTAACAACAGGTATTTAAGAGATTGGTTAGCCAGAAGAAGGAGGTGAAGAGCAGGTACCCCTTTCACACTGGGCCCCAGTAGTTTAGAGGTGCAGAGCTCCCTTTCAGCAGTTCAGGCCGGAGGCCTCCTTTGACCCATCTCTCCTTTAAGGCATGAAATCCTCATGAAACCACAACTGTAGGGAGTACCACGAAAATATTCAATGGGAGCTCATGGCATGTGCAAGGCTGATTGAAGAGACAAATCATGAAAGCTCCAGAAATAAGGGACACAGAGGCGAGTCAGTAGTTGGAATTCCCCACCGTATCCAGGTCCAAATTGCAGGACAGCCATCATGCAACCAATCAAGTGGGAAGTAGCAGCTTCCTGTCCTAAGGGCTGCTCAAAACCCACTTCCAGTAGGGAGTTCATGTGTCTCTGCTCATTGCTGCACATCAAGGATGACCATAAAAGAAATGAGAGGAGGAGGAGGAGGAGGAGAGTCTATAGCTCTGAGGGGAGTCTGGGGAGAACAATTCCTCTCTCACGCTTTCCCCGTGGGCTCCTGCAATGCAGCTTCACGTTGTCACGCCTGCCTGTCCAAAACAGACGTGCAGCACCTGTGGGTGCAGGGCTGTTGGGACACAGGTGAGTTTGTCCTTGCAAGGGTGCAGCAATGAGCTCACTGCCCAGTGGTCTGTGCAGCCCCACGTACTCCAGTATCTCTCCTAAGGACTTGGCCTCCAAACGCAGCCCCGGAGGAAGGCAGGGCTGTGCCTGCACCGCTGAATTCAGAGCCAGTTTTTTCCCAGCAGAGCCTGTGCCACTCCTCCTTGGGTATGTGTAACAGGGAGGGACTGAGGATGGCTGGGGCTCATGGACTGTAATTCTAGCTTTGCCACCCACCCCCTGTCATTTGTAGAACTAAATTAACCTCTGCAGTCATCTGTAAAATTGCTGTAATAAGGACTTGGAGCCCTAACAGCCAAGAGTAGAGCTAAATAGATTAATGAAGTGCCTGTAGAATTGTGCAGAGAGCTGTTGTGGGGTTTAACCCCTCACATCCTGCTACCAACATACGGAAGGTGGCATAATGGTCTTCAGTAAGCAAGTTTGATGGGAGACTGCTCCTTCTTTACCTGCTAGTTTCCCACTAAGAGCACCGAGTGGACTTACATTTAGCATACAAGCTGCACAGCATGAGGTCTCTCAGAAGTCATTTGCCCATGCCAGCCTGCCCTGTATCCATTTGGCCAGGCCTGTACCCTGTCAGCAAGGTAGATCCCACATAGCTCCTGTTAAGTGACACTCCAGTCGCAGCTCAGAAAGACACTGGCACCCTAAAGCCTGTTTCTGCTGCTTTCGTCCTAAATGAATCAGGAATGGTTCTGTAAATGAAAGCAAGGGATATAATTCTAGGCTGGCAGGTTTCAGACCACATGGAAATCACAAAAAGCTCTGTCAGGAGAGAGTGACTTTTCTCCATCCAAACACACTGAGTGTGAGTCCTGCGTGATGTGGAGAGCCAGCACTGCCCTGCACAGGTTCTCCCTGTGCTGGGGCAGAGGGAAGGTGCCCTGCAGGGCAATCCTCTGGCCCTGCTGGCAGAAGAGGAGGGGGGAAATGTTTCCCAGGTCTTGCTGTTCTTTGAGAGATAAAGTCGTGCCTCTCCTCTCTCTTGCAGGTTTCGTGTCCACTGCCATCGAATCGTTAACGATAACATTTTCACCAACCTGATCCTATTTTTCATCTTGCTCAGCAGCATCTCCCTGGCAGCTGAGGACCCCGTGAGACACCTCTCCTTCAGGAACCAAGTATGCTTCACGTCCTCCTTCCCTCGCTGGGTATTGCGAGTGTGGTATAAGCAGATCATGAGTTGAAGGCGGGAAAGGCAGAAAAGGCTGCATCAGAGGCTTTGGGAGCTCCTGTCTTCCATGATTTCTGCCTTTTGTAGGCTGTGTGTGAAATCATTAGGTTTTGCAGGAAACATGAGTCAGTGCGGGATTTGGCCTCTAGTTCACTTTAGAAGTGTGTGTAGAGAAAGAAGAACAGGAGGCTGAAGCAAAATTATTCTTCCCGGGGATTAAAGCATTAGAAATGAGCTGTACAAAACATTGATTGGGATACAGATAATTCAATTTTGAGGGATTTTCGGGTTCCTGTTGGAACATTTGTTCTGCTGCCACATGCTGTCTTTTAAACTAAAAAGCCCGAGGCCTGATTTTCATTTTATTCTCACTGGTGTAAATTTGGAGTAACATTCTTGAGTTGGATGCAGTCACTCTGGGGGAAATTGATGCCATCAAGGTTAGAATCAGACTTTTCGAACGCAAGCCGCAAAGCTATCATTAAATTTGAGATAACCCTCAAAAAATATGCTGTGCTCCTCTTCTTACCTGCCTGAGGGGAGAAGAGGAATGCATTCAGCACAGAGATACATTCTCACCCTCTTTCCTGACCATTCCTGTTTGCCTTTTGAAATGTTCAGTGCTCCCTTAACTTTGCCAGTGGTTGCTTCCATTAGTCAGAGGTCATTGCAGAAAAATGAAGAGTCAGCAGACACATGCAAGACCTCTGCTTTCTGGTGTCTGCAGTGGCATTTTGGTGCCTTGATGCCTGAAGAGTTTGCTAGGATCGAAGAGTGGGATGGTTTTTTCTTGTTTAATAATCAAACCTTAATTTAACGCTCCCTGAAATATCCTGGCCTGAGCATGCATTTGAACACATATGTGCCTGCAGAGAAGGTGTTAATGGAAGTTTATTCCTGAGCATATCTCTGAGTGGCTTTGCATTTTGTCCTGAAGGAGGATGCTAAATAATCCAGGCAAACCTGTGCCACCAGTAAGCCACTTGAGCAGAAATGAGGGTGCCCACCACGTAGGGATGACTGAATGCCAGTAGGTATTAGTGCTGCAGCACGTCAGCTGGCAGATGGGCTCCTGACACGCCACAGAAACTGCCGCAGAGCCTGTAGCAGAGAGATTTAAATGAGAGGGGGAAAAAAGAGCCGAAGCTGGTTGTCCTGGATTAAAGAGCTGAAGGTTTGAGGCAAAATGCTGTTTCGTGTATTCGAAGCCGCTGGTGTTGCATGAAAAATCTGTGTTTAATTTTTGCAGGTACAGATGTTTAAAATGTATCATGCGAGGGGACGCTGACAAGATGTGTGGGTTGCAAATGCGGCCTGCCTTTGCACTGTGACAGTAGAACAGTGAGATCGTGTCCTCCCCTGTGCCCACACGGAGGCCTGGGAGGAAAAGGAAGAAAGCAAGCTGAAATCAAGCTGAAAGCAAAGCTGCCTCTGCCTTTGCTCACCGTGAGCCTGTGCACAAGGGCTCGTGCAGACTGGGGATGCTGCTGGCACAGCCTGTCTCAGAGCAGGGAGAGAGGAACAGAGAGCCCAGCAAGGGCTGGTGAAGAGGCTGGGACTCTGCTCCTTTCCTGGGTTTATTTCTGGTGTCACACAGGGCTCAGGCAGCAAGTGCTTGGACGTGCCAGCCCAGTCTGATCAAACAGCCTCGGAAGCCCAAGCAAGTCCTAAGACTGTGCTCACACTATTCTCCCGTTCGCACCTTGGCAAGGTGCTCCTTCATTTTAATATATTCTAGAGCAAGTTCATGTTTAGGTAATAATAAATATGCCAGCTGATAAATGGAACTGCCTACACAGGTGGGGCAGTGACCATTTTCATTAGGCATGATTTCATCTGTCAGAGGCATCTCTGCTAGCTGCAGCTTTGGGGCCGGATTCACCAGTGTGTTCTAGCTCCTTTGCAGCGCTCTGGTGAGGTAAAGCAGCGACGGGTACAGCTTAATCATTCACTTTAATCAAGTTTGCAGCTTCTTTATGTTGGTGGAGTCATGCAAAGCAGCTAGAGAGTACCCATGAATCTGGCCCACTGATTATAAAATTATTCCATTGATAAAATAATCAAATGTCAGGACTTACAAAGCAGCAAGGCAAAAGGATATTTCCAGTTATAATGTATGTAAATTAATGTAGGTTGAAATTCAGATCTGTCCTCCTTGAAGTGGCCGTTGTTTAGTTCTCTAAGCTGCAAAAATTGATAGAGCCCAAGACAGCCTTGAGAAGAATATGGGATTGAAAACTCAGCAGCAACCTGAAGACTTTTGAGTTACATGGGAGCAGTAGGTGACACATCCTCCCATTTGACATGCAGTGTCTGCAAATCGGTCCAGATTTGGATTATGCTTAAATAATGCAATGTGAAATAACCCTGGAATTTGCAGTAGCTGCCCCACTGCATACCAAGCTGTAAGAATTTAGCCACCTATAAATCTGAGTGAGGATACAGGCACTAAGATACAATAAATGCCTGTGGGATGGGAGAGGGCAGTTTCCCGGTTTATGTTTGTTAGCGTTTTAGCCAGCAAAGGTCTACATTTCACAAATTATCCGTTTTCTACAGCTTCCACATATTGGCCTTCTGGTTTGAAAGTTGATTATGGTAAAACAACAGTAAACCACAGGCATGATACTTTTGATAGTCAACATTTGTAGTGTAGACAGCACTAAAGTGGCTTGGGATGTTGAAATACATTGGAAACAAAGAGAGTTCAATTCTGGTCCCACAAGTCAGGAAGAAAGTTCCCGTTTGCTCTGGGATGACAACCGACTGGCAGTGAAGGACATTCCTGTCCTTGATGCTGCTGCTCCTTTGAAAGCCCCTTTACACTTCCAGACTTCTCGTTGCCCCAGGGACAGCGTTTGTGGTCTGCTGTGCATGCCACAGGTATCTCCATCACCAGGTCCAGGTTCCTGGGAATGGCGAGCATTTCAGCTGCCTTGTTATTCAGGATGCAAATAGAAAGATGCAAGATCTAAGTTAGGCACCTTTAGCGAATTCTGGTTGCAATACAAGTGCTGGGATTCTGTTTAATAGGCAGAGTCTTTGTTATTCATCCGTCCAGAGCAATTCAGGACAGAGGAAAAAAAATAGCTAGAGTATGAATTTGCAGTTTGCTTTTCTTCCTTTGAGAGAAGCACAGGACAAGACTGAATGGAAGTTAATTAAGAAGGAATCTCATGTTTTTCCACCGAGAGACCAGGCATTCTATGTATTCTCGGTTTGGAATTCTATTTGGGAAAACCCTTGAATGTTCTTTATGAGATTTGGAAAAAAAAAAAAAAATCCTACAGCAACCAAAAAGTTATTTTGCCTCTACAGTGCTCATGGGATTGTAACTCAGGAAAGATTTCATGTAATGTGCTTCTTGTCCTCTGTGCCAGGACCTTCACTGCATTCAACAGGACATTGTTACAAAACCATTCCCTACAGAGCCGTCCCCATTCCCTTGTGAAAAGAACACATGCATTTGATTTTGAGCTGTGATTTCCCATTCAAATGATCCGTCACTGATCTACACTCCCCACTCCTATCCCCTTTTGTTTTTACAGATTCTCTTTTATTTTGATATAGTTTTTACTGTCATTTTCACCATTGAAATTGCTCTGAAGGTAAAGTGCCCATCTTCTCTACCATTACTTGTTCACAAGCTTTCTAGTTTTCTGCCAGTCTCTGTTGCTAACACACACGCCTGTTTGTTCCTGGGTCACGCTCGGTACCACTAACCCGATTGTGCTTATTTTTCAGATCCTAGGCAATGCAGACTATGTCTTCACTAGTATCTTTACATTAGAAATTATTCTTAAGGTAACCAATCTGAGAAATACACTTGTTTTCTTCTTTTCTTTCTCTTTCTTTCTCTTTCTTTCTCTTTCTTTCTCTTTCTTTCTCTTTCTTTCTTTCGCTCTTTCTCTCCCTTTTTTTTTTTTTTTAACCCCATTATTATCTCTACACAAAGGGTTGTTTTTCTTTTGATTTTGACGTTTTGGTAGTTGCTTAGAAAGTCTCCCGGGAAATTTTGATATTCAAACTTGTAATTGAGGGCCTGTAGCAAAACAATGCTTTTTAGGGGAATTGCAATGAAAGGATGCAATGCTGGGAAATGTAAGAGAGGACCGAGAAAAAGGCCATTCCCTCATAAATTTCTCCCTATACCCCTACTGATCTTTCCAAAACGGAACTTTTCTGCTCTGCAAGAAACTCTGAATACACACACCTCTTACACAGGCTACATCCAGAGAGAAGGTCTCTGTTCTGCAGAAACCAGCCCAAAGGGTGGCTGATGACTTCTGTGAGCTTACAGGGTGCACTGCCAAGTAGGAGGCAGGGAGCACAGTGCAAAAGCTCACTTTTTGGGTGTAGAGAGAGAACCAAGAGTGCAAACCACTGAAACATCAAGGACAGTAGCTGCCAATGAAAATTGCTGCATCAAAACCCAGCTTCCCATTTCCCAGGAATGCGCTCTATACCAAGGGGAACGCACAGGAGAACGGTTTAGCTTGGAAGAAAATAAAAATAGGCTGCCTTGTTCTTAACTCTAATTTTCCCAAATTGGTAGGCTAATAATTTAAATAACAGTAATTGAGCAAAGTTCTGGCTTTCTAAATGCTAGGTTCACTTGGCAGCTGGGTTTTTTTTCTCAGCAAGCTAGTTCTAAGTGCTGGCAGGCAGTGCCTTAGAGCTGCTCAAATTTTGCAGCTCAAGACCCTAATAACGGTATCTATATGGAAGGGTTGGCAAGCAGGGTGGCCCCTGCACATTTCTGTAGAGAAACGTGCTTTTTTTGATACGCCTTGAAATTACCAAAGCCATAATGTTCTCCGGGGAGATGTACACATTAAGCCTGTGTGCAGTTTGCATCTGTGTTTGCACAATAAATCTGAACGTGCACAGATCACACGGCAGACCCAAAAGGCCTGTCAAGACAAGGAAAACATCCCAACAGCAGCATTTAAAAATGAAAGGATAGTTCAAGGCACCTGTTTGGACTCCCAATTGCTAGTTCTGCTCCCTCTGAAGGAAGTGGTAACTCTCCTAATGGCTGCAGTGGAAGCAGAGCTTAACCCAGCCCATTGCTCTGCTCTTATCAGGGGAGGGTACTGCATAGTACCTGAGCCTTCCCAAGGTCTCCCTGTTAACTTCGGTGATTTATGACAACATCCCCAGATATTCTCTAAGTTCAAGTGGGAGAAGAGTGCAAGGACCATAAGATCAAGTCACAAATAACTTGGTTTCTCAGTGCGTGTTTCTCTGCTGCCTTGCACTCAGCACGGTGTTTTGCAGGACAGCAAAGTTGATGTAAATGGTAAAAACAAAAGAATGAGTGGCCATGGGATGTTCAAGGCTGCAGAGAAACAAGCTTCAGGTGTCCTCATGTTGCTGATAACAACACCTGCACTCTGGTGAATGTCAACAAGGTGACTGCCAAGGCTTTTTAAACGGCATCCTAAAAGGCTGTAGTTTGTTTAATGCCCCAGATGGGAGGCAAATAAAGGTTATATACTCTCTGACAGTCTCTTCTGAGATAACAAAATCTGTCAACAGGCTTGAGAGAACCACAGTTTGTATAGAACTTAAACTCAGCAGAGCTTCCCCTCCTGATTTCAATGGTGTCTTTCTTTCAAGATTGCCATACAAAATCTAACCAGTAAAGGGCATCTTTACCACCTTTGTTATGGCAAGAACCCCCTCCTCCCTTCCCCAGCTGAATGTGTCTATAAGTATAAATTCTAAGCCAAGACCAGAGTTTATACTTCCTCCCCCTCTAATTTCTGTCTGATTGGTAGTCAGTTCCGTGATGTCATGGATGTTTGGTGAAGAAAATAATCTGATATACCATGTGCCCTTCACCCTGACCTGAACAGAGTTGTCACAGGCTGGAAACCACCAGCCAGTATGCCATCCTGAGCTACTGGTGGGAGCCAGAAAACTCCAGTTTGACTTTCCAGTTCACTCCTCTCAGCTGGGAGTCTGGCTACAGCTCATCACTGAGCAACAGTCTCATGGCATCTGCCTCGTGTTACTTTAGACACCTAATTTAGATGAGATTCAGAGAACCAGACTTAGAAACCTGTATTCCTGGAGGGGAGTGAGAATTCCTAAGGAAGGAACATTAGCAGTTGTGGGGATGGGGTTTCTTCAAAGCAGCTGCATTAGATCACTCACCGAGTCTAAGGTAGGTGGTACAAATTCCCCATCACCTCACCCTCTTTAACTGTGCCAGACTCATTTAGTCACAGTCTGTAACAGAGATCAGTCCAAACTTTTCTGTCTATACTGTCACTTAATCTGGCTCTGGAGCTGTGACATCCTCCTCAAAGCCAGCAGGTATTCAATACCCTTCATACCCAGGCAGGGCAGAGCCTCCCTTGCAAAATGTTTAACTATTTTCCCTCCCTCTTCCTGGTGGTGTTCGTAATGATTACCTCCACAAAGAAATTACTCTGTTTCAAGGAATGTAGCCTGGGTTTGTAAGGAAAACTAAGGGGAAAATGCAACTGCATCTAGAGGAAAAATGAATGTAGATGGATAGGAAAAAGGATATGGGATTGAGCTGAACAGAAGGAGCAAGCTGAAGAGAGTAGTAATTTCTCCTGTTGTTTCAGTTCAGCTCTAAAGCATCAAATCCCTGAGGGATTCTGTTTTTCCTTCACAGAGGGAAGAGTGATCAACTGTCCACTGCAGCTGGTCTAAGCATTGAAAAGAATTACAGAAGAGCCCATTTTATTTTATATTTTTTATTCAGTTTTGCTAAAGAGGCCTTTATGTAATACAAGTGTCCTCTGACACTGAAGAAAAAGGGAAAAGCATATGATTGCAAAGAGTTTTCGCAAACACTCATTCTGCTGCTTTGCTAATTCTAAATGTTATGTGCTCAGTGCACTCAAAGTGCATATTTTCCCTGCTTTCTTTAGTTAGGCCTTTCCTAGTTATCTTGCTGTCTTTTTCACTCTCTTTTCTTTCCATGGGGACTCAGCTTCTCCTTTGGGGTCTGGGGGTAAATTGTCTGCCATGTTAGAAGTACTGCCCCCTCCCCAGTTTAGAAGTACTGCCCCCTCCCCAGTTCTACACTCTGAGCATCACCAGGTGGGTTTGGTTCCTGAGCAGCTGCTGATGGCAAAGTGTGTTTGTGTCTCCGTGTGCCTCCCTGCAGATGACCGCATACGGGGCTTTCCTCCACAAGGGCTCCTTCTGCAGGAACTATTTCAACATCTTAGACCTGCTGGTGGTCAGCGTTTCTCTCATCTCCTTTGGGATCCAGTGAGTGAGCTATTTCCAGCTGGCTGGTTTTGGGGGCGGTTGTAGGGCTGGGCTGGGAGGGATGGCTCAGGCTCGTTGTCTTATCTGGGTAAGATTTTTCTCGTGAGCCTACTGAGGTATTCACGAGGTGTTTTTCTCAGATGATTCAAGGCCACTAAAATTCATCCTCGAGAGAGGAGGTAGTAACTGGGAAATGCTACACTGGTGACCTGGAGGGAGGAATCTTTCTGAAAGAGCAAATGAGAACAAAAAATGGGTGTATTGGGAATCATGACAGTTCTCTCTGTTCCAAGGCCTTTGTTTCAGTTCAGGACAGTTCCGTGACCTATGGTTCCCTCCTAGACCTCTCATAACCTCTTTGGAAAATGGGGTTGATAATGTTTTCCTACTTCCTAAAATGCTGTGAGTCTTAGCCAATGGAAGGCCATCAAGCACTTGAAGAGTTTTGTGAGAATCTTCAGAGTGGTGGTGGCTGTTCTGTTTCTGTCATGCTGTTTTCCTTTGGTTCATCTGTTAATTTGCTGAATAAGTTCCCAGATTTACCCGACTATGTGTCGGGTAGGAATTTTCCTAATTAGTTTCACCTCTGATAAGACACAAGCTCCCAGTTGTTACCATTACAGGTTAGCAGCTCACATATCTTGCACTCTAAGTCAAGCAGGAGAATTCGTAAGGTCCACTGGGCTTTCAGTCAAGGTCTTAAGAATGGCACAGTTCTTGTTTTGACCTGCTGTTTCTCATAGACCTAACTCAGGCTCCTGGTATGTTAACATAGAAACTGTTCCCAAAATCAGTAGGAGAACACGATGTCATTGAGCACGAGGAAGATTCTCAGTCAGGGTTTCAGTCTTGGAAGGTGCAGAGAGCTCTGCTGCAGTAGATAGTTGTGTTCAGTACTTAAAAGTGAGCACATAAGTCATCCTCATCAATTCAGTGGGGGTTTTCAGGTCCTTAAATTTATGTACACACTTAAATGATTTCCAAGATCAGGGGCCAAACACACTGCAGGATCAAACTCCGAGTGGATAGTGTACCTTTAATGCTGGAGTCTCCTGGACTTTTCACTCTTCTATGAATATTTCAATGGAGTTCTTCTTTGAGCCTTCTCTGAAAATGCCTTGGTAATGACTACATCTTGGCACAATTTCTATATCGTAGATATCTACAGAGTCCATTTGCCCTGCACTAAAAATGTACCTTGCCCATGTTCCATTCCCCCTTCATTAATCCAGCAGAGATGATGAAAGCCAGAACAAGAAGCAAGACCTCTGAACATCAGAGATTGGTTTCCTTACCCCTGAAGTGCCATGGCAAAGAGTCGACTAAATACCTTAGGCAGTCTAAGGCTGCGCAGAATTTCAAAGATCTGCCCTTGCAGCACACTCCCCACATTGCTATATTGATGCCTTGAGTGGCTAGCTAGAAACAGAGACTAGAGAGGAGTAAGGGAATAAAGGCAGGTATTTATTTGAAAGGCCTTCAGAGGTACACCCTGGGGAGCCAGAGGCTACATCCAAAAAATGGACCCCAAGGTGGACGACGAGTCACGAGTTCTTCACCCTTTTATAGGTCTGGTCCATTTGCATATTGGCATAAATTCGCCAATTAAAACTTTAGCTAATGATGTAATTTCTTCAATTTCTCCACCTCTCTAGGGGCCCTGGTTTACACCTTTTGGGCCTAGGACAGTCTGAGTGTCCTTGAATAGCAAGCTCGGAGAGGCTTTGTCGTGTCTGTCTGGCCTAAGAGAGCAGCAGCTCTCAGGCTACAAGAAACTTCAGAGTTACACGCTAGGCAATATAGGATTTGAAAAATATAAAAGTTGTAACTTAAGGCATCAGTATCACTCAAACCTTCCAACGCTTTCTTCCAGATCCAGTGCCATTAATGTGGTGAAGATCCTGCGTGTTCTGCGGGTCCTTAGACCACTGAGGGCCATCAACAGAGCCAAAGGACTAAAGGTTAGATAAGTCCCAGTGCATTCTGTAAACGATGAATTCAGGTTATTTCAGGCTACATGGACTTTTGCGGTGGTTCAAGTAAGGTTTCAGCAGAATCACAGTATGGTTGAGGTTGGAAGGGACCTGCTCAAGCGGGGCCACTGAGAGCAGGTTGCCCACGCTTTAGAGTACCTCCAAGGAGAGAAACTCCACAACCGCTCTGGACAACCTGTTCCAATGCTCAGTCACCCTGGCAGTAAAAGTGTTTCTCAGTGTTCAGATAAACCTACTCTGTTTCAGTTTGTGCCTGTTGTCCTGTCAGTGGGAACCGCTGAAAAGAGCCTGGCTCTGCCTCTTGTGCATCCTCCCTTCAGCCATTTATATACACTGACCAGGTTCCCCTAAGCCTCCTCATAGATGAACAGACCCAGCTCTCTCAGCCATTTCTCATGCGAGAGAGGCTCCAGTCCCTTAAATCATCTTTGTGGCTCTTTGCTGGACTTCCTCCAGTATGTCCGTGGTTCTTTTGTACCAAGGAGCCAGAACTGGACCCAGTACAACAGGCACAGTCTCACCAGTGCTGAGTAAAGGGGTGGAATCACCTCCTTCAGCTTGCTAAAAGTTCTTTGCCTAATGCAGCCCAGGATACCAATTGCCATCTTTGTAGTGAGGGCTCATATTCAACTTTGTGTCCACCACGATTGCCAGGTCCTTTTCTGACAAGCTGCTTTTGAGCTGAATGGCCCCATCAGCACAGAGGTGAAATGATGTGGTTTTCTAGGGTTACAGATGGGCCCACAACGCTAAACACAACCTTTCTGTATTAAATAAACTCTTTCCTATGTGCTGGTGGGTGCCCAGCTACGTGGGAAGTTTCAGAGAGTTGACTTCTGGTGTTTTCCTATCCCTTTCTGCCCGCTTCTGAAAGTACAGCAAGGAACGAAATAAGTTGGTCCCCTTTCCTGAGACATTACTTGGGTAATAGGTATTAGGTAAATAATTTTTTCCCATCATTTGTATTTTTATTCTTGGGCTTCTCCCTCAGCCAGAACAGTTGAGAACGATCCTGCAAGTGACTTTTGTTCCTCTCTTCCGTTTGCAGCATGTGGTCCAGTGCGTGTTTGTCGCCATCCGAACCATCGGGAACATTGTGATCGTCACCACTTTGCTGCAGTTCATGTTTGCCTGCATTGGAGTTCAGCTGTTTAAGGTAAAACCATTGGACCCATTCATTCACCCACTGCATTGAGCTGTATTAAGGGATGGGAAGAAAAATAGCATGAAAAGCCTGAGAAAGGGAAAATGGAGCCTTTTGTGTGTGAAAGGCAAGACCTTTGGGGCACTGTCAGTGTTACCCGGGCTTCTGCTGCCAGCAGTTCTCCAAAACTGAGCCAGGCATACACAGAACTCTTGCCCATCTTCTGTGATCAGAAGAAACCATCAGGAATGTTGTTCTTCCCCAGTCAGCTTGACACTGGCATGGTATGGTCCCAGGAAGGTGAAGGGGGCTGTTCAAAAGGATCGGTCCTTGCAGGCTGTGTGCCTCCCATCTTGCAGAGGAAGAGGCATGCCAGATAACCACGGGGGGTTGTTCGTTCACTTCTTTATGTTTGCTTTTATCTCCTTGCCTTCCGCCACCCTCCTGACAACAAGTGTTCAGGACGTACACATGAAAGTACTGTGCAAGCAGACAGAAGCCTGTGCTCTGTGCTACCGACATCCAGGCAACCCCCAAGCCGGTTTGCTTACACATCTATCTGCAAAAGGGCATGCAAACACACAGCTGGTTAACCAAGGGGTAAATGTAGGCACCCTCCTACACGATCCGCCCTAACCCTTGTGCTGAAATGGAAGCTTCATTCCTCTTTCTCCCTTTCCAAGGGCAAGCTGTACAGCTGCACTGACAGCTCCAAGCAGACAGAAGCGGAGTGCAGGTGGGTCTGACCTGCTCCAATCCCTCCCCTTCGCTGGCCGCCCGCCCGCAGCGCCTCGTGCTGGCAGTGCAGGTCTGCCATGTCCTGTCTCCACTCTCCACCCACAGAGGGTACTACATCACCTACAAGGATGGGGAGGTCAGCCAGCCCATGATACAGCCCCGCAGCTGGGAGAACAGCAAGTTTGACTTCGACAACGTCCTGACTGCCATGATGGCCCTCTTCACCGTCTCGACCTTTGAGGGCTGGCCAGAGTGAGTGTTTCTTGGACCAGTGCAACACTAGCAATGTCCTCATTCATTTCAAAAGGGAAAATTCAAAGTCAGAGCACAGTCTTTCCCTTTCTAAGTATTTTAATAAGTCTAGAGCTTCAAATATAGCAATAGTTGCAGCAGTCACTGTAGTATTATGTACTCTGTAAATTCTTCAGGACCTGCAGGAATTTCTGTCCCTGTACTTGTAAACAGTGCAAAGCACTGTCTCTAGTACTTAAAAGATGATTTCCAGGAGTAGCAGTGAGTATTTGTTACAATTATTATGTGTGTAAACAAATATAAAATGGATATCAGGTCCTTTCCAGCACTGCCAGGTTTCCGCTTTCCCCATTTAAACTCAGTTCCCAACAGCTCTGTTGGGACTCTCCAGTCTTTTGTTGACTGAAGAGCATGATTTTGTTCAACTATGAAAACATTTCACCCCTGAACACGTTCAAATGTGTAAAATTAGTGAGAGCTAGGTCTTCTGTTTCACAAGCATTTCACTCAGATCAGCGCAAGTCTGCACATCTCTGAGTGAATTAATTTTGATATAAGTAGAAGAAAATCATAAAGTCAAACTTTATAACATCACCTATAAGGCCTCAAGGCAGTTGCAGATTTTCTCTGCATTTGGCTCCTGTTTGCTTTCAGGTTGCTGTATAGGTCCATTGATTCCCACATGGAGGATGTGGGACCCATCTATAATCACAGGGTTGAGATCTCCATCTTCTTTATTATCTACATCATCATCATTGCTTTCTTCATGATGAACATCTTCGTTGGTTTCGTCATCGTCACATTTCAGGAACAAGGAGAACAAGAGTACAAGAACTGTGAGCTGGACAAAAACCAGGTAATTTACGACACCTTGCTGTCACTAAAGGTAGAAAATGCATGGAGAATAAGCTTTTAATAGATAAATGTACACAAAGAGGAATATGTGAAGCTGGCCAACAAGATAAAACTGTAAGCTGGCTTTGCTGACATCTTTCAGGAGTCAGGTAGAAAAAAATCTTGCTGTAAGATTTGCTCAGGGGACAACAATTACTTAAAAATGTTTGCTGTACCATTTGTTTCACTGAGATTAGATCAGCACAGCAGCAGTGTCTGGCCAAAGTAAACGGCCAGAGCAATTGCATATAGAACTGTTTAACACGTAGAACATGCACGTTCACGTTACGACCTAATAGAACTTCTTCTACCAAGCTTTTTCATTTCAGTAAAAAACTTGAAACATATTGTATTTTTATTACATTTGAAGGTAGCTGACCACCCAGATATTTGGGGGTTGAGTTTTAAACATACCCTGCCTCTTCCACAGCGCCAGTGTGTAGAGTATGCCCTGAAAGCCCGGCCTCTGAGGAGATACATCCCTAAAAACCAGTACCAGTACAAAGTTTGGTATGTGGTCAACTCCACCTATTTTGAGTACCTGATGTTCGTTCTGATCCTGCTGAACACCATCTGCCTGGCCATGCAAGTAAGTGAGCAAGCAGAAAACCTCCAGGTGATGAGGTAGCAGACTTTGTTGGGGAAAATGTGAAAAGGTCTGAGGTTGAGACCTACTTTCACCTTCACACCATGTGTTGAGGGAGAGGGACAAGCACATTAGAAAAACCATTGTACCCTGTTCACTTCTGATGACATGTAGTTAAAATGAAGAATCTCTTGTTCTCTTCCTGCTGATATCTGACGCTTTCAACAAGTCTGTTTTAAGTCCTTGAAAACAAACAAATGGGGGGAAAAAACCCAAATACTGTTATATCATAGACCAATTCAGTGGCTTCTAGCAAGTGACTTGTCAATTCTGATTTGTCTTCTATGAAATGCAGCAATAAGCCTGGAACTACCACTCACCTGAGATCTGAATTTTAAATTTGGGTCTTTTCTCTGTTAAAAAGTGGGGAGAAAATACTTGGGCAAATGAGGTAATCAAGGAAACTGGAGAGAGAGAGTAGGAAGGCCCAGTATTGCCTTTATTTTCAATTAAGACCCATAGAAACAGTTCTAGAAAGAACATCAAGGGGCCATATTGTCTATCCCACCACTTAAAGGCAGCACCAGCTCCACCTAAAACATTTCTTGAGAGGTATTTGCCTGCCTCGCTTCACTACTGATGCTCCTGATTGCCTTATGACCTGCTGTGGTGTGTATTCATTTTCCTTACTGTAGGAAGGTTTTCCAAACACCCAGCGTGAATCCACCAAAGAAACATTTGCAGCTGGATCTACAAAAACAGCAAATAGAGGAAGTAGATGGAAAGCAGTAAAGAGGAAGGAGTCAAAGCCTTTCTTATGTAGCCAGCTTATACAAAAGAAGTGTTACATTCCTTTCAGTCAGGAAATGGGCCTTCACGCACACAAAGTGTTCTGCACATTTCCCCAAATCTGTACTTTCCTGACTTGTTCCTTCCAGTCTGTGTCTGCCCAAGGCCTCCCCGTGTGTCTCTCTCCTCCCTAAAACTCATCCTTCCCCCTCACCCAGCCAGTCTGTGCACCCTCTTCACTGGTCTTTGGCCTAAACAGTTCAGATCCCCGCTCTTCAACCAGCCCTCCACAGGCTCCCAGTTGTAGTTGTATTTCCTGGATTTCTCCATGGATTTCTTTCCCACCCCCTTACCATTTCATTGTCAGCTATGCATTTTTTACTTCACTAGTTTGTCCCTTCCTGTGAATTCAACTCCCCACGCACTCCTACACCAGCTTTCCTTTTGACTACGTTTTCCAGTGGCTCAAACCCATTCCTCTTCACTCTCCCAAATCCAGCCGCAGTTTCCCCTCTCTCACCAGCAGTCCAAGTCTATATTCACAGGCAATTTTCACCTTATCTCCTCTCACTGTCTTCAGCCCAGTCTCACCAGATTTCTTGACCTCCCTAGTTCTTCATCATCTGGTCTAGCCCTTTTCCATCCCCGTTGCAAAGTCTTCCTCTGCTCTTTCACCCAAGGTCCCAAACAAGGAGTGCAGCAACAGCAGCACAGCAAAGTTCCCCGCTCCCAGCTCAAGTTTCTCCTGCCCTGGTCACTCTGAGGCTGTGAAGCTGCTTGGTTTCTGTGACAATGGTGCACACCCAGGGCAGGCAGAGCTAGAAGAGGAGAGATGTTTGTGAGCTCACAGGCAGGGCAGCACCTCTGGAGACGCTAGGAAGCCTAAATCCTTCTTGAGAAAAGTACAGTTTCTCGGAGGTTTATGCTGAGGCCAGATTTGGGTCAACCATCAAAACAGACAGCAAAAAAAGGCACATGCCAGTAAAATTTCAAGTTTCTAAACAGAGTTCTGCAAGTACTACAGCCTTTCAAGAAAAATATGGCAAGAAACTTTGAAAATGCCTCAACATTGTATTTTTCCCTGGCCTTGCATTGAGCTGCAGCTGAATTGTTTTAACTGAAACTGATTTCAATAAATCACCCTGTGCCAATACAGAATGTGAAAATCCATCCCAGCTGGTTGAAGCTTATTAAAGTTAAGCAACTACAAATGGGGTCTTGTAGCATGAACTGGAAGGTGACCTTAGAATAAGGCAGTGCAATCAGTTCAAGTATTATGACCTGGAAATAGGGGTATGAAAAGTGAGGCAACACTTGCAGAAGACACTGCTTGAATTAATCAATAGAAGATGGAGAGTAACTTCATAAGATCTTAACAAAGTTAAGTGAATGGGCAGCATGATTGCAAATTTAATTCAGAGTTGACAAATGCAAGATAATGCATATTGGAAAGATATGATTTGAGCTGCTCATGTACTTTGCAGAATCCTGAATTTAGTGTAATTACTTGGGGAATGGCTTGGTATCATTATGAACAGCTCAGTGAAACCCCTGCTCGCTGTGCACAATCAATCACAATCAAACAAAAAGGTAACCCAAGTGTTAGGGAAGGTTCAGTTAAAAAACACAATTGGAGATTGTACTGTAACATCGCGCAAATTTATAACGAGCCCTGAATTGGAGTGATAAGTATGATCTTGGTAGCCACTCCCCAAAAAGATTCTTTTTAAAAGAGGAGATCCAGAGCCAAGTGGCAAAAATGAAGAGAGGCATGGAGATCCTCACGCATGAAGGGAGATGGGAATGCTTAATTGAAAAAATGGAACACATTGGGGTCTTCCTTAGAGCACCTTGGAATAAAGGGAGACCGGGAGGGGTCCTGTGTATTCCTGACTGCTGGCATGTCCTACCCTCACACTCCTGCTGGGATGCTATTTTTCAGCACTACGGTCAGAGCTGCATGTTCAAGGAAGCCATGAATATCCTCAACATGCTCTTCACTGGCCTCTTCACTGTGGAGATGGTCCTGAAATTAATCGCCTTCAAACCCAAGGTAGGTGCTCTAGGAGTAGATTTCCCTGGCCTCTGTGTGTGTGTGCATGTGTGCGGGGCAGCTGTGAGGAGAAGGAGGAGGTGAAACTTTCTGATCTATTACCCCACCAAGAACTGACCTGGGCAGTTGCTCTCTGGATTGGAGTCTCACTTATAATTAATAACTTTTTCGCTGGAGAGTAGACGCACATTAAAAAAAAAAAAAAAGAAAGTAAAAAGAGGAAACATCTGATAATAGAGAAGGTTCCTAGTTTTCACTAAGTTATCATAGTGACACTGTGCTAAGGCTGTAGCATGTCTTCCATTCTGAACGTTATTCTAATGCTCTCTCTCTGACTTTCCTTATATAATTTATAAATAGCATCTCATGATTAGTCTCCTGACCCCAGTGAAGTTAATCAGGCATGACTCATTTTGAGTTATGAGCTTTGGAAAAAAATGTTTCTTCTGGGAGGGCTACATCTCAGTGATGGTTTGGATTGCTCTAGTTTTGAATTTAAGACTTCATTGATAATATTCAGTACCCCAGCAGGTCCTGTCTGAAAGCATTGTCCTGTGCATTGGGCCATGATATTATGCTAGTATATCTGCACCATGGGATATGATTACAACCTCCAAGCTCTTCCAACTAAGTTCTCACAGCTGCTGCAGGACAAGGACAAAGATCCTGACCTCACAGAATTACCCAAGACTTTCTTCTGTGGGGTTTAAATTCAGTGATGTGTTATAAAGAGATGAATCCAGATACCTAAATACAGGTCCCTCATGTCGTTTCATATCTTCAGTGGTACCTTGACACATGGAGTTGTGTCTTGAAGGATGCTTTGAAACATTGTGGAGATGGTCAAGATGCTCTCCGAAGCATCAGTTCTGACATTGGTAAAGACAAGAACTTTTATGGCAGTTGTGCTTGTCCTTCATGCTCAACAGTTAGGGGATCACTGAAGCTAGCTCCTCCCAGGTGTAATCTAACATCTTCCTCATCCTCAGTTCAGAAACTTTGCTCTCCATTTCTACTGAATTTGGTCTTATTTTTTTCTTTTTAACTCCATGTTGGCTTTCCTCCCACCCAGCTTCTCTCTTTCTTCCACATTTTCTAGGACTTCTTCTTGCAATAGCCACAATTTTGTTTTTCAACCAAGCCCAGTATCACTGTCCTATCTCAGATGCAGTTCTCTTGGAAGTTAGGAGCATCTTGTGCAGTCCTGCTGAGGACTGGTTTTTCGGCTTTTTTCTTGTGAGATCTCAAACACTGTCTTGGGAAATTTAGAAGCATCATTACCTGTTTCAGCAGGGATTTTAATTTTCAGGAGAGATCTACCTTTCATTTTCTAGACTTCACCACGTCTGTTAGCAAGCAAATTTTCTGTCACTTCGTAAAAGTTTAATCTGCACACCATGTACCCAGAAGTGTATCTCACAGGCTTTATAATGCTCTTCTGATTTTGCAGTTCTGCTTTGCAGGAGATTCTTAACTTTCAGAAAGATGAGAATCTCAGCAGAATTTGGTTTAGAACGTTTAGGGGAGAAGTTCAACCAGGTCAAATACTGAGCTCTGTACATATACAAGGAAGGTTTTACCTGACGTGGTTGCTTCTAACAGTAAGGAAATGGCATTGATGATATTGGAAGTCCTTTCTACTTCTTGTGTTTTATTTTCCTCTGTTCAATCTCTGTTTCAAGTTTTACTGCACAAAAAAGTGTTAAAAAAATCAGCTGAGGGTAAACATGTATCCTCTGGATGGCAAAACATTGAAACAGATTTCCTAAAGTGATTGTGGAATCTCTATAATTTGAGGTTTTAAAATTAAACTGGAGGAACCTTTCATTCGAAACAGTTTAGGAGTCTATGATCTGCCTTGAGACAGGTAAATGGAATAGACCACAAGGCCCCTCTCAGCCCAATTTTCCATGATTCTGTAATTTCCAAACTAAATCCCCAGCTACTACACTACAGTAAAAATGAGAGTAAAAAAGAAATTTTCCTTGTGAAAATTTCAGGAGAATAGTAGAGTTTTCATGAAGTCTTTTGAGCTAGGACTCAGCCAACAACCTCAGGTGATAAAATGGCCAGCAAAAACAATAAATGTTTCAAATCCTGGTCTGGCCTGCATGCCAAAGATGGTGCTACCTCATACCTCTATTTTAATTAAATACCTTAATGAAAAAAACCCAACATTTTAAAAATTGAAGCAAAGAGTTACAGGGAAGAAAAACAAGACTGACCTTGCGAAAACAGCTAATACAGCAAAAAGACTTCCCTCTAGCAGTGTGTTCACACTGGATTATGTTGAGTACCAGTTCAGTGACTCGCGTTTGGAAACGCCAAATTCCTTGTGTCACTTGCCACGTACGAGGCTTTGGCTGCAGCCTCCATTCCCTGCTCCATACTGACCGAGCCTGCTCTGCAGAGAAGGCAACCCTCTCTCCCAGATGACCACTCGGACCAACCCCGGGGAGCACCGTCTGCTTCTCTTCAGGTTGCACACCAGTACTGAAGACGAACTTGCCTAGAATATGTTCTGAAGTGGGGGTTACCAGCATGGAGAAAGTAGTTACCTCGACCTTCTGCTTGGCTACACCTTATGGCCAAACTACTTTTGCAGATGGAAGTTGTCCCCAGGAACTCCAGCTGGGAAAGTCCAAAAGTATTTCATTGCCACCTGGGAGATCACTACCTATCCCCTCCAACCAACCAAATTCCCCCAACACAGAAAGGAGATGCTGAGTGTTATTAGTGTTTCCCAGATGGGAAATGGCAAGATTAAACGCTCATCTCTGCTGCGGACAGATTTGTCTGTCATTTCCTGAGCAATAAAACACAAACCAGCTTTTGTTTAAGCTGCTTTGTCTCATTTTGAATTTGCGCCCAAACATCACTCTTTTCTGTCTGAAGAATACCATAAAATAAAAGAGCTGTAAGCTTTATGGCTGACAACAAGAAAGGAGGAAACTTGGTTAGCTGAAGGTGCTGTGTTCTAATGACAAGCCCCAGGAGAATGTGGTAGACCAGAACTGAGCACAGAACTGAAGCTGGCAACATTCAGTCTGTTTTCTCCTCTTTTGGGGTGCTTAACCCGGTTGTGGATGCTGCAGATTAACCTTCAACTACAGCAAGACAAGCAGTAACTGAGTTGTGACTCTGAAGCAGCCACCACAGAGCTCTCCCTTGCCCAGCCACTCCTAAAGGCACCTTGGAACGAAGTGTCTGCAGCAGCAACAGAGGGATAAGGCTCTCTCCATCTGCACAAGGTGGAACGAGCTGCCGTTTATTCATATCCTTACCAGGGAGAGTTGGGAATGAACTAGGACAGATCCCTGAGGTGTTGGGAGCTGCTGTCGCACTGCCTTCTCACAGAAGTCACCACAAGCATGTGCCCATGTGGAACAGCTTCAGGGGAAGCCTAATATGCAGAGTTCCTGCTGCTGCCTGTGGTGTGGCATCCACTATTACAGACTCACATATTCAACTGGAAATGGGTTGGAAAATCTTCAAGATCGCTCAGGATCATCAAGTCCAGCTGTTAACCTACCACTGCCAAGGTCCACTAAACATAATGCCAGTGCTACCTGTGTGTTACGTGCATAACAACAGAAAAGGTGGCAGCCTGACTGAATAGATTTTCTTACTGTATCCCTTTTTTATGTCTTCACTCTCATTCTGTGCAATGACCTCCTGACTTGCTGCTCTTGATACGAAAGGTGAAAAAAAGCAAACACAGTTGCACAGATAAGAAGCAGGTTCACACGTGTCTGTCTACAAAGAACCAGCATGGATAACCCAGCCCTGCCTCTAGTTCTTGTGCTGGGAGCAAGGCTTTACTTACTGAAAGGCCAGCTGTAGGAATAAGGAACCAAGTCCAAATCAAGGCTCGTCTCCTAACACTTAGTGAAAACATGCGAAGGGGGTAGGAAGACAAGGGCTTTCCTAACTAAACATACTGTTACTCTTGAGATTGGTTGCTCTGGTCAGCAAGTCCCTTTGATACTTGTCCTTTCAGCTGGCCATCCTCTAAATGTGAGCGGTGTTTTGGTTTGCTTGGTCTCCTGGGAGGCCGTAGAGAAGAGGGGCACGTCAGCTGGAGCAGCTGCTGCTGTGGCACAGTCAGTGCGTGCCAGGCAGGGACAAGGCTTCTGAGAACCCTGTGGGTTTGTGTGACATTTTTTCTGGTGCAGAGGGTCAGTTACCCCATATTTTTTTTTGCAGGATTACTCTAAACACCGTGTAAGACAGCTCATCATGTCTGCAGTCTTGTCAGGAGGGTGTGCTAACAGTGAGCTAGAGAGATTTGGGGTGATTAGGGCTGCTGACAAAGAAAACATCCACTGCATGCCCCGCATCTCCTTACAGAGTATTAATATGCTGCTCTGAAGCAAAACTCCCAAATGGACCCCAATGTTTGTCTTGGCTGATGCTCATAAACTGATTCAAGACTAGTTACTTCAAAGAGACAGACAGTCTAAAAGTAACTCTGTTCAGCCAAGGCCTTTTGCTGCTTTGTTTTTCTAATTTTATAAATTCTCCAGCCAGTCTGGTGAGCTGTTTTCTAGCTCAGGCGTGGAGAAAGCTGCTGCTGCTGCTGCTTCAGGCTTTTTCCAGAGAAAACTGCTAAAGGGAATGAGGTGCTGTGCTGTCTGTTGTGCTCACAGCTACCACTGTTCCAGCTTCTTAAAGAAGAAATCCCCGCAAGAACCAGTCCATGAAGGGACAGCTGCTCTACAAAACCTGCCTGGGGTTTATCTTTTCAAGTCAAAGACAGTGGCTTAAAATTCCTATTCGTATGAAGCTGCGCCATCTGTCAGCATACATGCTAATGTGAGGACGGATATTCCTCCAGGAATTTCGGATCTTTCCAGCTCCCTGGAATGGGCTGTTTTCCTGATGAGCCACATCTACTTTTTCTTTCAGGAAACATTTCATCTGTCCCCTTGTTAGCTAGTGCAGGACCACTAATCCGAGAGCTATGAATTTTCTCCTTCTGTGCCTGTCATCTCAAACTAGGGAGGACATATCCATGGAACTACTGCTATGCATAAAGCAAAGCACACGATCGTATATTTTGTCAAATCCGTGTCTGCGTGTGCAAAGGGAATCTTGGAGATTTCCTCTGTGGAATTATGACTATCAGAGAGACTGCAGATCACAAGTCTATTCCATTTACCAGACACTGTCAGCACCTTTCTTCCCCGGGTGTTTATGGATGTTACTTGTAAAGCAGCCTGTAACAACGCCATCTGTCCTGCCTCAGACAGTTTCTTCAGTCCCTCATTTATCACTGCTATTTTACTCTGAATTCTTGCCATTCTCACATGTCATTTTTGTGCAGCAGAGTTCAGACTTCAGTGGGCTGTTTCAAACAAGCTTCGTGTTCAGCACAAGGCACATAATCCCCTGTGATCCCAGGAAGAGCTGTGACCCTCTGTGTAGTGGAAATCATAAGTCCCACCCATGGTTATTTCTTAGTCTCCATGTACTGATGGATCCACATGTCCTCAGTGCTTCTTTTTCCCCTGATGCATTTGCACTTCTTTATTCCTCTTTAAGCTCCTCTCAGCCAGCGTTTATCATGCATTTGATGTACAGATATCTCTTCTAAAACCTGCAAAATGACTCATCTGTTTTTGTTCCCTTTTTACCAGTACATTTCTCATACATTTATGCCTATAAACAGATCTTTGAGCAGTCTTTCCTAAAGTCACACTGGCTGCTTCACGCTACTTGCATTCTTCTTTCTCACCAAAACCATAATCTGTTATTCCTTGGTCAGGATAGAGGCTTCAGCATTTTCACAAACAGCTGAAATTTATATCCATGCCATCCCCTTGCACCACAGAAACAATGTTGGTTAATTCTGAAAATCTAGTGATTTTTGTACTTCTTCATTCCAGTACCTGTAGAAATACCTGTATAGCTTAGGATGCTGCCCCGGCATCATTCATCACAGTGTTTTAATTCTCCAATTTATATGGAGAAAGGGAAGTAAGGACATTCTGCACTGATAAAAAGTATCAGGAAAACTGGTTACAGCTGAGTGGTCTTTTGCTCAGAGCTGAATAACACTTCAGCTCCGTCCAACAGGAATCATATTTAGTTAAAAATCACATGCTCTGGGATGCAGTATAGTGGTATAATTGTGTAAATGTGAGCCCGTGGTGCAGGCAGTTGCCTCCCTCCATGGAGCGTGGCCACACGATGCTGTGTGGCCAAATGTGATGGTTGTCAAACGGCTCTTACTTTGCAGATTGTCTTTGCTGGTTTTGGCAGGTCCTTAACCTTGGTAGCCACCTAATTTTTTCCTCTCCTCAGCTTCAGTATTACCTTTTCTGTTTTGGAGGGGCAGCCTCTACATGTGGAGTGTTTGATGACTGAGTCATGAACCCACTGCAAGAAGGAAGGGCAGCCTCCAACCACCACCCTGGCTTTGGGTGAAAGAAATGCTTTAAAAGGCAGAAGAAAGCACAAGAAAGCTGAGTATGTGTCAAAACCTGTGGGTGGAGAGTAATATACATTATTTAACAAAAAGGAAGAGTGAGCTCTGCTTGATGTTAGGTAAGAAGGAGTAAGCATGGAGAGAACTAGGAACAGTCAGATAAGACAGTGTGTGAACTGAAGAAAAGGAAACAACTAAACCAACGGGAAGGACCAGGTCTGGGAGGAAAAGAGAGAAAACCCAAACCCATGGAGGAAGAAAAGCCATATAGATAAGGAGTGGGAAAAGACAAAATATCCTTAAAGGCAGAAAGAAAAAAAAAATAAATTGAAGACCTTGAAATAGTAAAGTATGAATAAAATGGAGGAAGAAGTGATTGGACAAAAAGTGATTCAAGGAAAAGGAAAACAGAAACAGGACTGAAAGAAAAAGTAAACATTGGAAGGGATTTTTAGAAAATTAAAAACTGAATTCAAATCCATACCTTTTAAGCTAATGAGCATCTTTTTGTGCTGCTACATTTTATTGAAATTCCCTGGCAGACATCCCAGGTCTCCACGTTCAAACACATCAGTATCTCAGCCACAGAGCTTCCCTGGGTGCTGTCTCATCAGAATAATTTGCAGTAGAAGTTGGGTACAGTATGTTTCCCTACTGCTGTGGATTAATCTCAGCTGTTTCAAAACGCATCGTCACGTTACCTCAGAAACGCTTTCCTTTTTCACCCCAAATCTTGTTGTGGGTGAAGTCTGAATGTCCTGTGTATTCCTCTGGATCTTCTATACCACCAGCAGCCCAGCTGGAATTAATCTCAGCTGCTTCAGAGAGCCCAGCAGCTGCCCTAGGACCAGAAATCCCTGACATCTCTGTCGTGCCCAACCAGATACTGCACTGCATGTGTGCCGTCAGTCTGAGGCTCTCGAGGAATTGCTGCATCAGCCTTGAGGGCTTTGGAAATAAACTAGAAAAGGGAAAAAAAAAAATCTTAACCCTTCATTAATCACTCCTCTGCTTTCTCTTTACTGTGATTACCTGTCTGCCAGGATTCCCATGCATTTTGCCCAGCATACACATCATGCAGAGTCTTGACCATATTGTCTTCCGTGTCCGTAGGTCTGGGAGGAAGAAGGAGCCTCTTTTCTAACCCCTTCTGAAAAACTAAATGCTAAAAGTACTGTGTGTCAGAGCAGCATGTTTAGGTGACTTCGGTGGGAAGAAATACTTGGAATAATTATTCTGGACATGTATGACCAGCTCATCCCAGTCCTTTATACACATCAGTGGGCTGGCACAGTCAGCTGATAGACTTGCTCCTGGATGCTGCTTGCCTGACAGAGTTTCTATCTGCCCATATGTCCAGGAAAAGGAAGGGAAAGAGAAGCTAAGAAAGTACCTGAGCCTCCTGTAGCCCAGTCTGTGCCAGTCTGTCCCAGCAGTTCAGCACTGAGGCTTTCTCACAGACCTTGGAAGGGCACCCCACTAGCCAAGAGCCAGAGCAGCTGGATTTGTTTTTCCAGGCATTAAATCAAAACTACTCGGGAGAGAGGGCTGCCGATATCTCACAAGGCAGTGAAATTTAAAAAAAAAGAGGACCTACCTCCTGGTGCTTTAGAGCACTGGCCCATCAAGTAGAGCCTTGAATAATAAATCTTCCAGCTAACACAGAAAAAGAAAATTTGCAACAGAATGCTCAGGGGTGAGGTTGATTTAGCAACAGCATTAGTTTGCACAAATGAGGCGTTAGCTAGCAGATAACTGCCTTCTCTATCATGTGAAAGCACAGGGAATCCTCTTTGATGGCTTCTAGATTTCACTGAGCTCCTCACCAGTTCCTGAGTGTGTGTGGGAGAGGAAATCTGGCCCTTCCAAACACTTTAAAGGAGAAGAAAGTAGTGCCAGACTAAAGTTGTTCTATTGTGCATATGCTTATATTCTGAGATGCCATAGGCGTGACTGAACCTAAACAAGCCATGCAGTGTGAAAAACACTTGGTAGGTGAATGTAACAGAAGAAACGAGATGGATGATAAGAAATGAAACTTTCACCCTAAATCCTAGCTTATAACTCTACTTGAATCTGGGTCAGGAAGAATCGAAGCCTTCCTCGTCAGCACTGGTTGACATCCTGTATGAAGTAGGCTCTTTCCCATTTCACTGCAGAAAATAAATATATCAGGCACAAAAGCATGAGCAGAGTGCACCTCATTTGGTTTCTTTGTTGGTGCCCCTAAGAAAGAGGCCAACAACGAAATGAGTATCCAGAACAAACTTCCTTCTTCTTGAAAAGAACTTGTCCTTTCATGTTGTGGCGGAAACAGTTGGTGAGGGACAAAAAGGCTGTTTGATCTGCTGCTCCCCATGTTACATCTGTTGTTTAAACGCAGGATGTTCTCTTTCCTGGAGGACAAGGCCAGCAATTTTCTGCAAATAGATCCTCTAATTACTGTAGAGAATGTGTGAAATCTCTAACAATGATCAGCCAGAGCTGTGCAATCCCCCAGCTTTCTGGAGGATCAATGGAGAATTCAGTAGGCAGAAAAGACTGTGAAAGGAGCTGTGTGAGAGCCTCAACGATAGAGGACCTTTTCCTTCACAGCAAACATACCCTGAGAATTTGCGTATCGCTGCACCATTATGACAGATGTATTTTCAGTCTGGCACTTGGGGGTTTTAATATCATTATAAATTATCGAAAATAATGATATGACTGCACAATGCAACAGCGTGGGAAGCACTGTATTAGCTATTGCACTTAATTATTTAATACAGAAAATTATTCGCACCGCGTTAAAAGCCCAGTGGGATGGTGAACCGGGGCCTCGCTCACAGCAGCATCGACAGCAGCAGCAGCCTGGAGAGGGAACGGTGCCAGGGAAAAGCCACTTGCTCTCCCTCTCAGACGAAAAATCCCAACCCTCTGTCACTTCATGTGAGGTTGTTTTAAAGGGTCAAAAGCTCTCACAGATGTGAATCTTCACGTAAGAATGGTACCAGATAAGACTGTGATACAGTGCCTGTTAAGGACCATTCATTATGTTAGAAAGTGACATTTCCACTGGCAAATGGTCACCTGGCTCACATCTAAGAGAGGTGATTTCGCTTCTCTCATGTGTTTGGCTTTTGGAGACCTTGGAAACTTTAGTTTTCTTTCTTTCTGCTTTCCCAAGAGTAAAATGAGAGTAATCATCCTCTTCTGGCAAGTTATGATTGATGGATTACATAAAAATATTATTTTATTAATGACTCTAATCCATATAAAATTAAACCTTTTGTGAAAATGGAAATAACTTACCAAAAAAAAAGAAACTATGTAAAAACCTATTGCTCATACCTGCTGCCCTGTTTCTTGAACACTGTGCCCTTCTGCCAGTCAGTACCCACTACCCACTCACCAACCACGTCAGAAGAGTCCATGGTTGGAAAACGGAATGCGTTTCACTCCCGTGCTTCACATGGAGAGAGGGAAGCTACTCCGAGTCCAGCCCCACGTTCAGAACGCTTCTTCACCCACTGCTTGCCACTGTCTCGTCTTCCCACAACACGAAGTGACTCTTCACTCTGAGAGATTTGTCACTTCTGTTCTTACAGGCTGAGTTTTACTTCTTTTGAATCATTCTTCCCTGGGCTGGGATGTCAGTCCAGCTTTAGAAGACAGACTATCTTAAAGTAAAGCCGATCCTTTAGCTCTTTTCATAGGACTGTTTGATATTGCTGGGTTGCTTTATTGCCTTCAGGAGTTATTTACTGGCTCTCATCAAGACATGCTGCTTCTAGACCTTTCAAAGTCTTTGAGCATTTGCAGCTTCTTCCAAACGGAATTTGACAGCAAAATTCTTATGGAATGCATTGTGTGATAAATGATCTGTTCAGCCATTACATTCACTTTTCAGTCTTTCTGGTAAAACTGGTGCTGATTTTGTTTCTCTTCACTGAGAACGAGTCTGGTTCCTGGCTGCAGGGCAGTGATTGTTAAATGACTGCAGTGTGCTTACTGTTCATGAGAAAAAGGGCCTAACTCCTCATGGGGTATTGCTGTGCCACAATATACCTGCAGGAAGGTCAAGAATGTTTATCTTATTTTCTAGGTGGACAGCAAAATTTATAAGAGAGCTTTCAGCTGTTCTGCCACCATCTTCATGCATTTATATCAAGGAGGCCTTAGTCATTATTGTTCAGAGGTATTACTCACCCTTCCTTCGAAGGCAGTTAAGAGCAATCCGGGCCAAAAATTACATCAGGATCAGCTACTTGAATCATCTGGTTTCAGCATGCTTTACTGTTATAATTTCCTCGGGCCTTCTCAGCATGTTGCCTTGAAATACAGTCTTTGCTATGTCTAAGAGATGCTTTCATAATAAATGCTTCCATCTTGCCTTTGCCGTGTTTCTTTCCCAGTCTTTGGAGGCCCTGGGACCACAGTGTTGCACTTCAAGCCTCCGCTGTGGCTGAGAACTTGTGTGCTTCTAACCCCTTTACAGTAAATGAAACAGAGGGAGATGTAAGATCACTGTGCCACCAAGGGCCACCACCTTCAGCACCTAAAGGGGGCCTGCGAGAAGGCTGGAGAGGGTCTTTTTACAAGGACACGTAGTGATAGGACAAGGGGGAATGGCCTTGAACTGAAAGAGGGCAGGGTTAGATTAAGTATTGGGAAGAAATTCATTGGTGGTGAGGTGGTGAGGCCCTGGCACAGGCTGCCCGGAGAAGCTGTGGATGTCCCATCCTTGGAAGTGCTCAAGGCCAGGCAGGATTGGGCTTTGAGCAACCTGGCCTGGTGGAAAGTGTCCCTGACCATGGCAGGGATTGGAACTAGATGACCTTTAAGGTGCCTTCCACCCCAAACCATCCCATGAGTCCATGTAGATGGGCGTGGAGGCACCCATGGGGCCGTTTAGAAAATACAGTTCTGATGAAACAAACCGGATTGCAAAATCTGGAAATGGAAATTCTCAGTTCACAGATCAGATATGATACAGTCTTTTCTAGTCGCGTCCTCCAGACACTATCAATTATCAGTAGGTGTGTAGAGCATAAAACAGGATCCATTGAGACACAAGAGATTCTATATTTCCAGCCTCCATAAATGTTAAAGTTTGTCAAATAGTGGCTTGGGGACCTTGGTTGAGGCAGTGGGTGGTTTTGGTTTTTTCCTGTGATGGAGATATTTGTTCACCAGAAGCACAGGTGAGACCTGTAATTTGCTTTAGGACCTACAGGATGTCAAAAAATAATCAGAAGGTGTCCACTTCAAGGTGGCCACAACGAGGTACCTCAGTTTTCTACCACTGACCTAGAAATAAACATCTGAGGTCTTTTTCCAGATCACAGAGCCATTCAGGTCCTCCAACTCCTTTGTTTCTGTCAAGCAGAGTGTTCAGGATGTCCAAGCAGGCCCTCAGGCCTCAAGGGACACCTGTCTGCTTTCACAGGTGCCCTCATTGTGAGAGAGAGCACGGAACAAATGAGGAAGGATAAAGGAAAATATCAATGTTTTTGAGTGTCTATCTTGGTCTACAAGTCAGTCTTGTTTTCTCATGCAATAAGCAAAGAGTCATGAGGCTCCTTCAGAACTCACCAGAATAGTCTGGAGTGATGAAATGCTCCTCTTCTCTCTGCCTGTCTGTGGAAAGATTTGATGGAGTAGAAGGGAGCCTTGTTTAATTCCCTGCAGCAGTGACTCATTACAGTGACTGGTAGGTGAACTGCAGGGACTCTGTGTCTCAGAATTAATCCATCAGTGGATGAGAGTTGATAGATAGTATGCAAATAGATGCTGTTTCCCTGCAGCCTGTCAGGAACTCCAAGCAGCTGCATCCTCCACTTGATTCCTTCTCTATTAGGTTCTGCTAATTTCCCTGATTGCTGTTATGGCTAAATGGTATCTTAGCACAACAGAATTTGCATCTGACACACATCTCCGTTCCGTGTCAGGAGCTTTTGTAGCTTTGTAAGATTGTTCAGGGCACACCTGAATCCCCCAAATATGCTGTGAGAGCGTGTGCCAAGAGCCATGGAACTGTGTAAATGTCCTTTGATTCCATACTGTCCCTTTCGCAAAAGTACTTTCGGGGAAAGCCTCTTTTAATGAAGTCTGAGAACCAACTCTCACAGCTCTAAAGAGCCTGCAGCATTTTCAGAAACGAATTCTTGCATTAACTAAACATCAGCCAGACTAACAGTTCATCTCATTTTGCAAATCCCCAGCAAAGTCTGCTTTGCCCTTTACAATCAGCAGGAAATTTTTGCTAAGAAGTCCCACTGAGTATCAGGGTATCAGCCCCTTTCTCTCCTTCCTATATACTCTCTTCAGCTGATTTAGACTTGATGCTTCTTTTTGTCGTTTTAGCATGCAGGATTATTTCAGAGACGTGGTAGCAAGCTTCTCCTGCAGTTTGCCCTCCTTTCAGGCTGTGCAGTTATCTCTGTCTCTCAGTTTCTCCCCCTCGATGCTTCATTTCTGTATTCATAAACACAAACGTGCACGCAGGTATGCATGCCCTTCCCTTTTTTCCTACAACACTGCAGCATCGCCTTCCCCTGGGGGGTATCCCACCCGCATTCAGATCCCACTCAGTGAGTAGCCTTGACCTTGCCGTGCTCTTCATCTTTAGAGACTTTTTTTCTCAGAGGGGTTTGTTAAATTTTGCCAGCTGCGTCAGAGGAGGCAGAAATGAAAACCTGTGACTAAGCAGATAAACAACTGCGCGTAAACTAACACACAAGTGACCCTGCAGGTCCCGCAGGGCTCGATGCTCAAAACCCAGCCAGTACCATGACTCAACAGCACCCTTCCCCAAAGGGCTTCTATGCTTCAGTGTGGATGCACAGCACGCCAGACACCACATATTTTTATTATGGGCTCCAGGTGACTCTGAGCTTCAGACAAACTCCAGTGGGCAGTTTTCTCTGTTGTTATTATTGAGGCTTCTTAGATATCCTATTTAGGATCTCATATTCACAAAAAGGAGAAGAAATGGTGTCCAGAGATGTCAATGCCTCCGTTGGCACCTAAATAAACCATAATTTCTCTAACAGCTAATCTCAGCAACTAGGAAACCTAAAAATGATTGGCATACTCATTCTGAAATGTCTGCTGCTCTCGCACAAATGAGATTCCATTCCAGTCAGCTACTGCATATTTATGCTCAGCCTTTCATTAACTTATTGATCATGTGGTGATACACTATCATTTGCTACCTTTGGGGGAAAAAAAAAACGGGGAAAAAATGTGCTCTGCTGGTGGGGCTATTTCATGCTTCCTGAATATTCAATCCAATCCTCCTGGTCTCTCTCTGTCCTCTTTTCTCCCCAAAAGCTTCATGGATCTCCAAAGACATCCCACAAGAGAGGGTGACAACCATTCCCCAGTAAACCCCCGAGGATGCCATTATGTGGCTTGCAATTATAGCTAAATCAGGGTCAAGCGTCTCCCTTTACGGGTAAAATATGGTATTACACTCTAAATTCCTGTACTGCAAAAACAAACAGTGCCATCAATTCATTTCCAGTCAGACCTCCACCCTCTTGGGAAAAGTATGCAGAACTTTCTGGTGGGAAAAATATTTTGGAAATACAACCCCTTTATTGGAGCGAAAGCTCTTGCCTTCATTCAGCTCGTCTTTCATGAGCCGCGCTGGTACCCTCCAGTGAGGAATGTGGCTTGAAGAGGTACTTTGAGGTCACAAGAAGCAAGTCCTGAAGGGGTGTAGCTCAGTCTCATTACACACTCGTAACTCACGACCAGGTTATGAGGTCCGACCCAAAGCTAAGTCCCACACGGCCATTTGTAGGAAAATGTCTCTAAGGGGGGTGGGTGGCTTTTCAGGGAAGGATTCCATCGCCTTGCACCCCAATGAAGCGTCTGTGTTCTCTGTTTCTTTGAGCTCTCTTACTGTGAATAATATCTTCCTGTTTTTCACCCTTCTGTTTGAAACACAGAGGGAGCAGGTGAGGAGGAAAGGAAGGTTTCAAAATTCATGTGTTTCCTTAATTCAACACCAGCATTTTGGATGTGGGGTTGAGTAAAACTGCATTCGTATCCGTGGTCCCTCTCTATCACTCATCTAAGAGACACAGGAGGGAGAGAAGAGCCCTCTGAGTTCACCTTACAGCCACACAATAACAGACTGGGATAATGCTCCTTCTGGGATCCCAGCGCAGACCAGCCCATGACTTTCAAGCAAGGACCTGGCTGCCGGGACTCAGTGGAGCATCCCAGGAGAAAGAACTCCCAGTGTAAATTTGGAGCAACACTGTTGAAGTCAGCAGAGCGACTCCAGATGCACTGTGGTGTCTCAAAGGTCCAAAGCAGCTATTTTTGATGGCAGTGAAAAAGGGACCTTTTCTTTCCAGGCCTGAATCTCTCCTGAGATGTGCCAGCTCTGTCAGTGCAGTGTCATTGCTTCCAGTGAGGTTGTATTACTACTGCTGGGAGCAATATTTAACTCACTGGCTTTGGTGGTCATCTGAGGATAGGATTTGATGCCACTGGTCACCTGGGTTCTGTATCAACAGCAAATGCTGTTTGACCAGCAGCAGTGATTATTGGGCTCTATGTAAGAAGCTGCTGAGTAAAAAGAAATCGTAAATTTGGTTACACCAAAAACATTCTTTGCAGTATGATGCCAATCACAGTAAAAATACCAACTATCCATCGCTACAGATTCGAAAGTCATTAAAAGTCATAATTTTCATGGGCAAAACCTAAACAACGTGTTCAGGATCTTTACCCTTTCAGCTGCCCAAACCCAAACTCTTGGTTTTTTTAAAGTTGTTTGGATTCCTGCTGAAATCCTTAATAATTCCTAAACGATGCAATCAGAGAGGAAATAGAAGAGAACCATGCTATTGAACCCGTATATTCATTTGGCATGTGGGCAGTGCCGTTGCCTTCTGCAGGACTGTGCACATGGACAGGGGCAGGAGGATTGGGTCTGTTGTCTTCTACTCTGTTCTTTGATCCTGCAAGTGCGCTGTCTGCCAAGGTCGCAGCAGGCTGCAAAGGCACTTTGTGTAACTCTGTATGATCTGTGTCTGTCCTTTATTTATTCAAAATGCGTTTGCCTCTGCAATTTAATCTGCTGTTCTCTCCCTCCCCCTTCCTCTTGGTGAAGTCTAATTACAGTTTTATTCCAGGTCCATCTGGTTGCTAATGATGCTGGACATCACCGCTGAATTCATTCTAATATTTGTTGTGTATTTCTAGGCTGGACGCTGAATAATAATATTCTCTGAATTTGCTTTTGCTCCTGTTTCCTTCCTTCCTGTTGTAGCTAATTGTGTAGTAATGTGTAGCCATGGGATGGTTGCTCCTCCCAGTCTAGATCTGCTAAGAGAGTTGCCTATTTCGGGCTGCAGAATAAAGGTGTTTTATTCTGGTTTTGAGGAGAAGATTTCAAAGTCTCCTCTACCAGCTCCCTTCGCTGGCGTGGAACCAGCTGGGCGGTGGCTTTTTCTGCTTCTTCTTTTCTTTTTTTTTTTTTCCCCCTGCCCAAAGCCTAATGCCGTTCGTAAATGTGAGTCTCAACGTCTCATGGAGGCAGTGTTTCAGCAGATAGAAAGACACTTTTTGCTAGTGCCTGCTCCACGTGATGGTTGAACCCACAGCAATTTGAGGTTCCCAAGCCTGACTTTGTGCAGTGCCAGTACTGGGATAATTTTTTTTTCCCTTCTTTTCTGAATTTTTTTACTTTTCTCCTTTTTGCTTTCTGCAGCGCTGCCTGGGAACACAGGCTCACACTTTACCCATGACCTGACTCTTTGACTAAGAATAGCAGTCACAGTGCAACTCGGGTTCAGTCTCACAGGAGACACGCTGCAGCTGGGAAACAGGGAGGTCAGATTAGCCCATGCTCACAAAACCAAACACATGAAAGGAGGACGGAGGATTTTGTATGTTTGCCTCCTTTTAAGACTGCAGAACAAGGGGAAGAGATTGGCACAGGTGCTCAGTGAGCCAAGATGAATTTCCTTTGCTCACGACACTGACTTGTACAGGAAGTTTACGTACAGAGGTTCATCTTCTAGGCTCAACAAGACCTTTTCCAGAAGGGTCCTGTATCCTTGCAGCCTCTCCAGCCAAAAGTTATGCAGGATGAGGACAGTAAGCAGTGCTGATTAGCATCTCCTGAGCTCTGCTTAAGACAATGAGATGTTTGGGACAGCCCCTGAAGCGACCAGCCATCGCTTATCCTGGACAGCCAAGGTGGCAGTGCTGCTGTGGCCCTGTCTTTAGCAGGAATGAGCAACAGCTCTCGCTCCGAGCCATGCTAAAGCCAGCTTTGCTCCCGTTCTTACCCCTGCCTGGTGGGATGAGCCACCCTGCATTCACAGCTCCATTTTGTGGTGCAGATGTGCCTTCAGAGTAACAGAGACACCGGTCCTGCTCTATATTATTAAGACAGGACCTAAAGCACTACTAAAAGAAACTGTTAGGCTAATGGCTGTCGTAATCCTGACGGTGGCTGGGTAAAGATAAAGGTGAGATTTAGGCAGCACATGCCCAGCTTGACTGTGCCCTCTCCTCCTCCATGGCACAGCAGCCAGCTATTCCCCGTGCCAGCACAGAGCGTTACAGCTGGAACATGGACTGGGACATTGATATTGACAGTGGGGAGCCAGTTTTTGAGGGAATCACGTTACACTATTCCCGTACGCTCCCCCCTAAGTCAAATGGGAAGGGTGCTGCGTCGCCAGGAATGGAGATGTCTGGAGGAGCTGGTCCTGCAAGCCCCGTTCCTGCCAGCAGCCATGCTCAAAGTGTTCTGTGTGACTTCCCTTCAGCCCCTGTCTCAGAGTTGGAAGGGAGGGGTGGCTTCCCTGGAATCCCATGAGCTGGAGCGGGGCTGCTCACACAAGTCAGGGAACCCAGGCCTGGGCTACAGCTCGAGACACAACAAGTAGACTTAAGAGGAAAACCCCTTGAGGTATCAGGGCAAAAATTCTAATGGTAATTTTGAACTGTTTTTGTCTGTCTAACATTCCTTTTTAATCCCCATCCTGCCTGCCCCTTCCTTATGTAGGGTTACTTTAGTGATCCTTGGAATGTTTTTGACTTCCTCATCGTAATTGGCAGCATTATAGACGTCATTCTCAGTGAAACTAATGTGAGTATTACTCTACCCTCCCCAGGACACCACCACCTCCTCCTCCTCTGCTGTTCCTTCTCTCTTTCTCTCTTTTTTTCCCTCTCTTTTTGTTTTCTGGTTTTTTTCCCTCTAGTCATGCTTTTATTGAACTTGCCGTCGTCCTTCTCCTTCTCCCAGGGAAAAAAAAAGGAGGGGGGGAAATGCCTCCTTCTTTTTCACTTGTCATAGCTGGCCCCAAGGCTGTGACTGGTGAAAGCGCACAGAGTTTGGGGTGTGTGTGCTTTTTTTTCCCTCCAAAAGGTAGACATGCTTGAGTGTAACTTTCTGACTAACCAGGCTTTTGTTGATACCCTCCATCATGTGAAACGTTACAGAGGTTTGAGCAACCAATACTGTAGAGTGGTAAGAGACTATTTAATATGCCCACGTAACCTCTTTCTTTTCTTATTTTTTTCCTCTTCTCTCCCTCTTTCATGCTTTTGTTTTGTTTTTATTTTCATTTCATTTTATTTTACTTTTTACTTTTTTTCCCCTTTTCTCCCTTTCCCTCTTTCTCTCCCTTCTCTCTCTCTCTCTCATTCTTTCTTCCTCTTCCTTCTCTCCTCTCTCTCTTTCTCTCTCTCTCTCTCTCTCTCCTTGGCTTCTCTGCCACATGCAGCACTATTTCTGTGATGCATGGAATACATTTGACGCCTTGATTGTTGTGGGTAGCATTGTTGATATAGCAATCACCGAGGTGAACGTAAGTAGCTGGCGTCTGTCCATGATCGTGCCTGCTCTAACATTCATTTGTCTTTCCCGGGTTCTTTTTTTTTTTTTTTTT
>VZTD01001489.1:480443-537608 GCA_013397725.1 Rhagologus leucostigma | reverse complement strand
TTTTTCCCTCCTTTTCCTCCTTTCTTTTGAGTTTATTTTCAGAACTTTTTGTTTGGTTTCAAAACTCTTTTTTTTTTTTTTTTTTGTTTGTTTGTTTGGTTTTTTTTTTCATTTTATTTGGTTTGGTTTTATTCTGTTTTAATTTTTGGAACGACTTAAAGGACTTTTTGACTGTTGCATCATTTTCTTCCCTTCATAATCCGCCTGGCATGAATTAAACTGTATAGCAGGAAAAGTGGTGGGGAACGTGGAGCGTAAGTGAAAAAGCTCTTTGTGCCATGGGAAGCTGCTCGAATAGTCCCAGGCCAGCACTTTGGCCTGCCCAGTGTTATGCTTTGCTTCCCATGGCAGTTCAATACTCTCCACCCCACAGAGAGAGAGAGGTCAGTTCTTTCGAGGTGGAACTGAGGGAACCAAAACAGGAATCCTCCCTGTGCCTCCTCACTCAGGCTTCCTCCAAAAGAAATGAAGACGAAATCATCTCTGAGTAGAGGAACCTGCTCCTAAGGTTCCGTTTCAAATGTGAAAACAAAAGAAAAAAATAGGTAGATAAAATAAAAACAAAGCAGAAATCCCAAAGGAAAACAAAGCACCAGAGTTCCAACCCTTTTTTTTTTTTTTTGGTTTGCAATCTGATTTGCTCCATCTCTCAAATTGCACCAGCCCAATTGACACCAATTGGCCCCACTTGTGCCCGTCTCAGCAGACAGGTGAAGGACTGAGTGAGCCACGGAGACTGAAATGAGCATCTGGGGTTCAGGAAATAAATCACACCAGGCAAATTGTTTCCTATATCTCTTTTTTTGGAGGTGGATGGATAGAGATTTATAGGGTAAATAGATAAAGGACAGGCAGGAAACACAGATTTCCAAAAGAAAGGCTACGATGAGTTTATGAGCACGGACAAAAATTACACTGAAAAATCCAGCTTATAAAGGTCAGGAAAACAGAAAGATTGAAAGAAAATTGCTGTAAATATGGTAAAGAACAGCAAATTAGTAGTGAATTTTCAAAATAATGTGGCTGTTGAATAAACATTCCATCTTGGAATTGTTGTGTACTGTAGAGGCAATCCATTGCAAGCAGAAAAGTGACAGCATAGTTTTCACACAGTGCTGTGTTTAGGGAAAAAAAATTAGGCAGCGTTTTAAAAAATAAAAATGCCTTACTTGGAACTTTCCAAACAAAACATTTTCCTATCTTGGTTCTAGTTTAATTTTTGTTCAACTTCTTTTTTCTTTTTTTCTTTTTTTTTTTTTTGCAATTCTGAAACAGGAATATTTATTCAAGCTGTAACATTCTGATTTTGAACAAATGAATTTTTTTTTTAAACTAGTTTATTTTCCTTGTCTTTTAAAAGAATGGAAAATAGTTTTAAACTGAAAAGGAACTTTTATTTTGTATCTCTTAAGTATCCTACTTTCTGGACTCAAAAAGTTGCTTACATTTCCCACAGGATGTTGTAAACAATTTTGGTTACCCTTTTACTAGGTAGATATTAGGATTAGGCTGACTTTGTAGAGGGAGGTTACAGTGAGGCTGAAGTTGTTAATTTTTAAGAGTGAAATTAAAACCTTTTCTCTGCCACACTTGTCACAGAAAAACGAAATAGGGAACCTGGCAACAGCTTTCAGAGTGTGGAAAAGTTCAATTCTCATCCATAGAGGGAGAACTGTACATGGCAATGGAGGGAATAAGCACAGTTAACTGGAGATGAATCATAAAAAACAGCAACAAGACTTCCCTGACTGATGTATTTGAATCCATACAAAAGTCTTCTAAGCAGAAAGGAAGGAAATCAGTGTGTTTTGGTGCATAAATGGAAGTCTATCATAGTCAGAAATCCTAGAGTGCAGGAAAATCCAATGGGTCCTTTTGAAGAAATTCAGATTAATCTCCTCATTAACTTCCATTATCTGAGAGGAAGACAGTCACCCAGCTGTCCCCTTGCTGTTAGCGGGGAGGGATGCTCCCCTCCCCAGGCGCCCTGGACATGTCTGTGACAGGGAAATGAATTGCTCTTTGGAGGTGCCCACCAGTGACTGGTGACTGTCTAGATTTGTTAGGTTTGTCTAGACACCCGGCTCCCGACATTAAATTTAAGCAGTATAAATCACACTCGTTCTCAGCATCTCGTCGAGACAGTCATGCTGCTGCTGATTGTTGTGATCTTCAGTCTCCAGGGCTGTCCATGCTGGTGTGCTTAATTGCCAGCGACAAGGCTCTCTCTAAATTCAAGTTCATGTCAGGCGAGGCCCAGAATCCAGTTTTTAGTTATAGAAGCCTATGAAAAATGAGGGCATGCCTCTGTCCGAACAACCAGCACCTGTCTTAGTTGAGGAGGCAGCAGGGTTGGCCCTGACTCTTTTAGTAAGGGCTGTGAAGAGCATTGTGTGATGGTCCCTCTGTTTCCTCTAAAGAATCCTTTCCTTCTATACAGTTTTACAGATCTCTGCACACGTCTTTTTGTTACCCGGCATGTTTAAATCTTCTCTTTTTATCTAGGCAAGTCCTTTGCTACTAGTTTCTAATGTTTGTTACTAAAAAATTGCACAACCTTTTGATGCACTGATAAATAAGCGGCAGCTATGGATTGAGTTTGTTCTGAAATGTTCTGAAATCCCTTTGCACTTATGACCCTTATTGAATAAGAGAATGTTTTGTATGTCGGTTTGTCCTGTCAGATTCCCTCCCTGCTAGCAGCACTTGATATGTTACACCTGTAGAAAATGGGCTTTGGAAGTAGCAGCCCATCTTGGACGGACGGTTGTCATCTTCCCAAGCAGTGAGAGGCAGTTTACCAGACACACTTCTCCCGTCTCCTCAGGGGCTCGTTGCTTTCTTGCTGTCTGTGGGTTTGAGCAAACCCTGCCCTGTGTTTCTGTACACTGTCTTGTCTTGTTCCCAGAGACCTGGGGTCTGAAAAGGAAAGAAACAGTAAACCCTGAAATGCCAATCAGGTGCATTAATAGGAGATGTTTAGACTGGTCAGGTGCAGGTAAGACATTCGTGCTTAACTCCTTAGAAGCTGAAGAGTGCTTGTGGTAGGATCTTGGAAGGTGCTGCTCTTGGAGTGAAGGGCCGGTTCTTATTGTGGTCAGTTAGAAGGGAGGATGGAGACTCCTGGCACAGGCCAGGCTGACCTGCAGCCATAGACACGTAAGCCTGAAATCTGTGAGGTTCACCAGACGTTTGCACTCAGGGGAAGCAAACCCAGCAGGCACTGAGCTGTAGCTGTGAGGAGAGCCCTGACTGACTGACAGCCTCCACGGTGCGTGTGTAGGTATGTGCTTGCTTTTGTTTGTGCAGTTCCCCATGCTCTGGTTTGGCTTTTTTTTTTCCCTTTTGACATTTGTTTTTGTTTCTTGAAAAGGAATTTCCCTGACCAAAACCTTCGTTAAGACATATGCGAGTGTGCACGGGTGGGTCTTTGTGCGTGCACTCCATGAATTGTGTTGCACGTCCCTGAGTGTGTTTGGATGCCTGTATTGGCCACAAATCCACAGGAGAGTGTCCGGACATAAATCCATGTGTGGCAGGGGGAAAGAGCGTGAATGCAAGCACAAGTATTTCATGTGTATTTGTGCAGTGAGTGGTTGTTGATGGAGTCACAGGGGTTGTTGTAACCGAGCCCGTGCGACTGTCTGACAGTGCGAGGTGGGCCTGCTTATGGATGAGGGTTTGTGCCTGGGAGTTTCCTGAGTGCAGGAATGTTCCCCTGCATGCCTGAGTGTGCACGTCCAGCTCAGCAGACGTTCATTAGCGTGGCTGTGCATTCCAAAATAGTGAGAAGCCGTGTGCTCGCAAGGCAGGCCCCCCTCAGCGTTTCTGAGTGCTTCAGGAAGCCAACACCTCCACGGTGGGGAAATCTGTCAAGCCATAAGTCCCATCATTAGTTAGGCCCGCTTGCTTCCTGCAACTTGGGAACATCCCGTCAGCCCCCCCAGCGAGCTCCACAGACACAAAGGCGTCTCACACAACTGAGTAAGTGCAAAGGGCACAGAGAAGGCCAAAATCCGGTGGGTTTAAAAGCATCGGAGTGGCACAGTTTCTGCCAAACTCACCTTTAAATTGCCTGATTCTGAAGCTGCATTTTCAGAGCCTTGCTCTCAGTGACTGTTGTACAACTAACTTTCTAGCCACAAAAGGAAGGTTTTCCAAATTTTTCTGGAAATATTCAGTGTTTCTGTTTTGGGGCCCTCTTATGCCACATTTTAAGTAACTAAAGAGGGAGGAGAGGACTTTTTAATCTTTTGCTAAAAAGGAACTTCCAAGGCAGAGACCATATCTACCATGTGTCAACTTTCTTTAAGACCAAGAATTACTTTTGGAGAGTAAGACGAAAGATGGTATAATATATGAGGACTGGGATGTAGGGCCTGTGGATTATATTCCTTGGGCTTTGGTTAGATCCCTGTGCCTCAGTCTTCCCATCAGTGGAGACTGTTATTATTCCTTACGTTAAAAAAGTATTGTTACTAGAGTTTGCAAAATCCTTTAAGCTCCTTAGAAGAAAATGTTAAGGTGGTAAAAATTATTATAATTGAAAATAAATGTTATAGGAGTTGAATAAAAAACAGCAGGTTTGGCCTATATCATCTCAGAAGTAGCCCCAAGCACAGACTAGCACTTCCTTCCTTTCCACATCAGCAGGCACAGCCTGGAGCTGAGTACTGTAAAGGTGACTAGCGACCTGCTGTCCCCTCCTCCAGGCAAAGAAAGTTGCCCATTACTGTCTGTTGCTCTGTACCAAACGGGGAAATCAAGTTCGATTTGTGCTGTGCTACAGTGGCTGAAGTAATGAAAGAAAAAGACCCTGAGTCACTGGGAAAGCTGTTAACGTGACCTCCTTCCTCACAGTCACAGAGGAATTCCTTGGTCCATAGGGTCCTTTCTCCTTCATCCTTTCCCCTGCCAGTGTCAGACCAAAGAGACTGCGTGGCTCAGTCTTCATTTGCCACCAAAGCAATGCTCATATCAGTGCCCACCGAGCTGGATGAGCCTCTGGCCAGCTGAGGGGTTGCTCATCCAGCTGCAGCGAGCAGCTCGTGGCCTGCAGATGTGTGAGAGTTCCAGAGGCATGTCCAGGTGGGAGCACGTGTGTCTCCAGAGCACCACAGTGACGGTGGGGGTGTTGTGTGTTCGATTCCATCTGTCTGTCTGCAAAGGATGTCAGGGAAGGAGGGTTTGTGCCTACCTGTGAGCCTGTCTCCAAGGGCTTCTGCCGGTGCCTCTGAGGGTGTCTGCGTGTGCAGGTGCCTCTGTGTTCGTCAGCTGCGCTTGGGGGTGCATGAGGATGACTGAGCAAGCCATCTGGTCTGGTATCCATCCTGCCTGTTCATTCAGTGCCACAGCTGCGTGTCTGAGTGTGTCTGTGAAGGCTGCAGGAGGCACAGAGGAGGAGGAGTTACCCGGCACAGGTACACGAGGCGATGCAGCAGATGTGACGAGCCAGGGGCATGAGCGTGGTTACAAGATGAGAACTGCCAGGGACAGAGAACAGGTGACTTGCGGGCTTTTGTGAAATAATGGAATACTTCCATGCGTAAAATGCCCTCCTGTTGCAGCAGCACACGTTTTCCTCAGAGTGAACGTTGCGACTGGTTTGAGGGTTGATGGAAGTGGTGGGGTTTTCATGGGAGAGATGACAGGAGGAGAGCGCAGTGTTGTGTGCGGGCTGATCCGTGGTGGCATCTGAGAGACACAGGACTTGGGTGCTTCAGGAAGTAGCACTCCTGTGAAGAAGGTTAGGGAAACCCAAGCCCCACCTTGGTGTATTACTGCCCTAAAAAGTGTCAGTCAGGTCTGTTTTGCCCCAGCCTGCTGGGTAATGGTTTGGTGTTTGTCCATCAGGTATTCAGGAGAGCTGAGCACTTTATACCTTGCACTTCTGGAAAGGTTTCCAAATTCTGATAGGAAGTCAGCAGAGGGCTGCAGCTTGATTGAATCCCGAGTACTGATGCAGTAAGGCCAGAGAAATACCAAACCATTGAGCTCCCAAGACTTGGAGACCTGTGCAGTGATTTCTCATTTAGTCTATTTTATTTCTGATGTAAAGCAGCTCAGGCTTAAACCAGGCGCATGAGGCCTTTTTTTACAATCATCTTGCTTTTGGTGTCAAGAGGCTTCATATTATTTGCCATGGGCTCCTGCTCCCATTCTTTGGAATATCTGAAAGCCTATACTTAAATCTCCCTCTCACCTTCTCCTGCACTCCTCCCTTTTAACCCACACCCTGCCTTTCTTCCTTTTCTCCCTTGCTCTCCTCTCCCCCGTCTCCGGCCACACTAAACCTCACAAGTTCATTCTCACTCTCGACCAATGTGTCTGAAGGCAGAGAACCAGTGGCTTGAACGCTGCAGTCCTCGTTCAGGCGCGGTCGCCGCGGGCACGCGGCCTGCGCGAGGCCTGGAGCGGCCGGCCCTGCGACACAGTCCTGTGCACACACCCCTCAATGGGAGCAAGGATCGCGGGAAGGACGACATGCATCCAGCCTGCACCTCAGTTGGGACTGGCATTCATATCTGTCGCTGTGTCTGTCTGTCTGTCTTTCTCTGCCTGTCTGGTTCTCTCCGCTTCCACGCCCTTTGCTGCTCAGATTTTGGCCGTCAGCTGCCACCGGACACAAACCTTTCCAATTCCTACAACTTGCGAGCTCATTTACCCAAACCTTCCGGAAGAGGCAGAAAACGTCTCCCTCCCTCTCCTTTCTCTCACTCTCAAATGCCATCTGGGTAGCAGAGGCCTCCAAATTACGTAGCAAAGGGCTGGAGAAGCACAGTGGCTTCTTTTGACATCTTGTGTTGTCACACCCTTACTGCCGCCATCCCAGAAGTTGTCCGTAGTCCTGAGCTCTCCCTGTGTGCGTGTATATGTGTGTATATATGACTTGTTTTCTTTTCGGAAAAGCTTCTGATAAAATTGATGGGGGTGGGGAGGGTGGATTTAGTTTGCCTTTTTTCTTTTTTTTCCTTTTTTTTCAATATCTGGTGGTGTTTTTATCATTGGAATAATTCAGGTAACGCACCACGGTGGCCCCAGCTGTAGGAAGCCACGTTGAAGCATGGTTGTGAGCTGTAGCAGTGGCAAGTGCTTTATTTTGCCTTTCAACAACATCAGGAGAGCTGCCCTGAACTCTTCCACAGACTAGTCTTAGATCAATTTGAATTTGATCACCTCCCATGCTTAATCAACAATTTTAGTGCTTGCTTTTCACCCTGTGTTGGTGAGAAAGAAGTATCCAACCACAACCATGTTTGAACAGGGTAATTTTTGGTTTTATTTATGTATATATTTGTCATGAAGATGGGGCCTCTTTTTTTTTTTTTATTTAATCTCTTGTCTTTAAAATGTTGGTATTTTGACTGCATTTCCAGAGTTCATAATGTGATTTGCCCTTTTAAAAGAGGTGATTTTTGATAACTGCACAACTTTTTCTGTATGGAAATCTATATGAAATATGGACAATCAGAAAAAAGTATGTATTTTCTGCAAAAAAAGGGGATAGTAAATGCAAATGGCTGCTTCCTCAGTTTACCTGAGTATTTGAGCTGTTGCTAGCAGTGTTAGCACCATAAGAACAAGCCATGTAGTTCCCACTTTGAAAGACTCTTCATACTACCCAATTTTAAGGAAGTACCTCAATATTGTGATTTCCACAAAATTGTTATACTTGGCTTCTGACATCATTCCAGGCCCACGGAAAAATCAGAACGTATTCTAATGCAGGGAAGACTTTAGAGTAGCATAAAAATAAATTTGCCTTACTGGAAAAATTTAACCACAGACATTCATTAAAATAGGAGAAACAAAAGATAAAAATCCAGGAGAACAAATTCTTAGAAGCTAAATGTGAAAGCCGCAAAAATAAAGTTAGACAGCCCCATTACTGTGAGACCTGATGCACAAACCTGTCTGGAGTCCTTCTGAGTGAAAATGTTTGAAATGGTGGGCCACAGCATCTCACTGACTGCCCTGAGGAGTGAATTGTGCTTTTAATTAGTGCAGGCTTGCACAGACCCAAAACCTTGGTGGGTTTTAAGGCCTTTAGAGAGGAAGTCCTGTTCTCTTATTTGACTGTAAATTATTGTTACAATAACACTAAAAGCTAATAGTAGGAACACAAAGAACCACAGACCTTGTCCTGTGTTGGTTCAATAGTAAAATTAAGTGTATGACACCTACAGTTCAGTAAAAAGAAGGCTTTAAAAAGCCTACATCCAGATTTTCTGACCAGTATTTAATTTTACTTGTCATTTTTGTATCACAGCACTTTGAAGAAAAAACCCACTACAATATTCTGGCATCAACATCTGTGATATATTACAGTTATATTTCATTTTCCTTTTAATTCCAATGTGTTTTTCCACAAAGCTAGTTAAAACACCCAAATTAAAAAGAGCTACCCCAAGCTGATTATATTTTTCCATTGGCTTGCTAGCCAGGATAAATCATTCCTTTTGCCTAGGAAAAGTTTCTTTTAACTTTCCCTGAACTCTAATAGAGATTCTATCTTTGTATGAATCCACAGAAAAATCTCTGACTCTTGATTCCTTAGATCATCTCTGAATATATTAATGTTAATTAATGATCCCTAAGCACCCTAAGTTAGATGGTCAAAAAGGTGCTTGTGTGAGTTCAAATCCAGCTGGTTCTGTCATCTTAAGCAACTCCTCGAAGCAGTGAAAGATGTTCCTGGCCTTTAATTCTCTTTTTTCTCAGACCTACCTCGCTGAGAATGCCCAAGGAATTTTCCAGCGTCGCTGTTCTCCACACACAGACTGCAGTAACAGAGAGGGCACAACCCCCTGCGTTTCACTCACTCAGTTTTGCTGCAAAAGCTCCTGTTCTTCATGCAAATCACAGGGGCTTTTAGCGTCGGTGCTGCAAGACCTCACTGCGTGCACCATCTTGTACTACTGTGCATATTTAGAGAAATTCTGACTGGTCCCAGGCTGCACTGCCAGTTGCAACGAAAGCAACAGAGGTGATGGAAGAAGGGAAGACACACACAAGCATTTCACTTGTTTTCCTCTTTAACTTGCTCTTCTCCCCCATCTTCTCCTCCCCAGTGACTTTCTCCACATTTTGCTGAAATCTTGGGCAGCAGAGGTTTTCAGCAAGGCAGTAGGAAGTTCCCCTCTACCTTGTGTCGCAGTAGTTTTTCCTCTCTGTCTTCAGCCGAGATCCCATCGGTCCAGGGGAGGAGCTGCTCCCCTTTGTGAGGGTTTTTGTGCCAGGCACTGGGCAGCCTTTCAGCACGGTGATGGGACCAGTCTGCAAACCCAAATGCACAGACTTCCCATTAAATACAGATCCAGTCGTGGGGAGTTTGCTGCTCACCCAGATTTGTAACCAAAGGTAAACACATGTGAATTAATTTTACCCTTTCTAATATAATCAATATAGCACCCTCAATTAGCTCCTGCCTTGCTTCCTCTACACTCTCATGCACCAGCCAGGCAAACACAAGAGGGGTGTTTATTTTATTATTTCTTAATAGACATCTGGTTTTAAAATGGCTGTGCTCTTACCTTCGCTCCCTGATCTGTTCTTCGTGGAGACTGTCTGGCACAACATGCCAACAAAATGACTTCTGCTTCATGTATCTTCCTGGGCATCTGCTAAACGGGACCCATTCCCTGCTGCATCCAGATGACCAAGCTGTAGGGACTGGATTGCTGCTTATGGTCAGCTGATGGATGCCCAAAAAATGTGACTTGGCTCTAACTGCTGTTGCAGAGTAATGGGACACCCCAGCTGGCCGCATCCCAGTTGTTCTCTCTTTGAACACTTTGAAGCTCGGAGACACCAGTCAGCAGTGCTGCCTGCTGAGCCCTGTCCGACTGGCTGAGAGAAAATCTCCTTCTTCCAAAGCCAGACATCTTTACATAAGATGAACAGACATGGAGGCAAAGATGCCTCAGCTGTAAAGAAACACTTGCTAATAGGAAAACATCAAAACAAACTGATGTTTAGAGACAGGGAATTTGAGACTCAACTGTTTGACCATACTTGAACATAGTAAATCACACACAGTGAGCATTACATATCATCTAAACTATCCCTACTTTTGTTTTTTTTAACCACAGAATCCATCAAATTAATAATAATTTATTCTTGGAAAGATGTGTAGAACAAGAAAATGTTGCTCAGTAGCTTTGTAAGATCTATCCCCAGTCTCCTTATGACCACTTCTAATGTTTTCTGATAATGCCTGTGATTGGCATTTCAAATCCCAGAATGACTCGTAGGCTTTATTGTATCCCATACTATCAAACAGAAATCCAATATGAGTCTGTAGGCTGTTTTTTTCCTAGGAAATGTTCTGCATTAACATTAAATAACTTTCTAATTTAAAAGGCAATGAAAAGACACAGACTGGGAATTAAATACTAGCTGCTACAAATCTCAGATGAAAATGGTCCATAACAAACTCTCTGTTTGGGCTGCTGGTATCTCTGGATATCCTCCCTTGAGCAAAGATTAATTATGCAAAACTGACAGGGGCTGAGAGTTCACCTACAGTCATCTAGAGCCTCTTGCAATCCACAGTCCTGCTGCTTTGGAACGAAGGTGGATTGGGTTTTCTCCTGCTTCCACCAGCATGAGCAGTTTCTTTAAGCACCTTCACCAAAGCACGAGATGGCTCATTCATCTCCACACTGTCCCAGAGCCTCTGGGCTTCCCCAAGGATGGATCCTGGCAACACTGCACGTGGAATCTTTCAGCTGGTAGCCTGTCTGCCTTCCTTCCTGGAAAACCTGCTCCTGGTCCAGTCTCCATCTGGCTCCAATAGTCCCCAAAGAGTCATACTGAGGAGTGGGGATTTTGCTGCAGACCACAGGCCTCCTTCCGACCTTAACGCCTCCAGTGTAATTCGCCACCACTTATCCAGGACTTGTACAGTACCACAAAGATGCTACTGAAGTTTCCTTCTGGATTCATGTGCTCCTGGAGCCCTACAAAGGCCAAAGGTCTCCCTCCTCCTTTCAGCCTGAGGCTGCCCAGAGAAACCCCAGAAACACCAATACACAGAGAGCGCCAAGCTTCACTCTGTTCTTCATTTTTCCTTCTTCCTCGTCCTTTTCCCACACCATGAAATCCTACCAGCTGATTCAGAAGTAAGTAACAAATATCTGCAGAAGTGCTCGAACATTCAGTGCACAGAAGACAAGCACAGCCACGGCAGCAGAAGGACATGCCTCTGGGAGTTTGCTGAATTCCTCAAATCACCAGTCTACAGGGAAGAAGAAGCCAGTAGGTGACACTCAGTACCAATGGAATATTGCAAGGTGTTGGACACAAAGCTCCTGCCTCTCAATGGCTCAGGAAGTTCATCTCAGAGAGGAGCTCTGCTGCCATTCCCATTTCCAAGGTAGGCTGTGGGATGCTACAAGAAATGGAAAAATCAGTTCTTATACAATGCACAACAGCATGTCTTTAAAGTCATTAGGTCTGCTATGAATGCTTTGAACAGTCTTTCGTCTATTTTATTTTGACATCAAAATCAGTGTCACGGTCTTAGTCGAACCCAAGCAGGCCAAGTGTGTCAGAGAACATCCCCCTACTTGCAGCCCTCCGGAGCAGCTGTGCCTTCACAACACTGCTACGGATAAGAAGTCAAGAAGATGGATTTATTTGGGTGTTTGGGATGAAGGAACCTGCATGTGAAAATAGCTGTTTTTCGGAGTGAGTCAAAACCAGATACAGCCTGTGCTCCTTTCGGAAAACCTGTCCCACAGATTTCTCTCCCTCTTCCCTCCCAGACAATGAAAACAAAAAAAAGGGAAGAGAATAATGAACAATGTAATTCAGAACATAAACCTTTCTAAAGAGGTGGAGGAAAAGAAGACTGCCCTTTCCAGCACAGTGATAAATACACCGCTGAGTTTGATGTTTAAAAGCCATGTTAACTTTGCCTTAGGAAATGCAGTGAAGCACATAGGACCGCTTAGGAACAGCAATGAGGACACTGTTGGCATGGATGGTAATAAAACTGAGGAAAGCTGGAGAGATATGGGAACTTAAATTCTCACTCTTGCTCTCTCTCCATCTCGCTCAGTGGTCTGTTCTGTTCCCAAGGTTGTTCCCCTCAGGCTGCTCTGGGCTGGGACAGACTGATCATCTCCTTTGGGAGCCATTGCCCTGTGAATCAAGAACTGGTCAAATGAGAAGGCAAGTTTAATGAAAAAAAGTCATCACACATGGCTCCTGGCAGAGGTGTTCAAACCAGCAAAACCTCTCCTCTGTTACTCAAACAGAAAAATCCTCAAAGTCACTCTACCTGTAAAACAAAAGTAAAAGGTCCTGCACACAAGCAGGCCTTCAACATTTATTTTCATGGCTCAATTTATCTTCAGCACCTTCTCATCCAGATGTTCTAGGGCTTTTTTTGGCTGCCTGTCCCACAGAACACAAATGATGAAACACAGGCAAGCTGCACCTGCCTCTCTGAGTCAGACCAGTACCTGTACCTGAAGATGAGCACTACATCTCTGATAGTGGTTAGTGTCTGCTTCTTTCTCAGGAGCCCCCCAGGCTTGATCACCATAAGATTTGATTACCCAGAGCTAATGAGAAGGATTATTAAAACATCCTGAAAATTAAGAATAATTTGCATAGATATACTTTACCAATTGTTCTGCTTTTCTGAAAGTCATGGGAAAAAATAGAGCTTTTAGCTGTGTGAAAAAGCAGCCCTTTCATTACTTGTCTTCTAATTGTCAATCTAGGGTAATCTGCATAACCAAATTAAAGCAATTGATTTTCCTTGTATTTACCTTAAGCACTTGGAACCATAAGACTACTGTCTGACAATTTCATGGAGATATATATATATATGAAATTAATTAATAAGCTATTCAAATTGGTATGATTTGCATATTTGAAGCTAATTAGAAAAGCAAGCTCCAGAATTTCAAAATCTTACAATACATAGGAAATGAAGAGGAAAAAACTGATAGCTGCAGGACTCATTCGCCTAAAAAGTTACCTTGACCTTATTAACTGTATTCAAAACAGGCTTTTGTTGCATGGGGATATGGTAATGTTTCCCCTGAGGTCTGAGATCATGTGGAATCAGTGAAGCATAAATGCATATATATTGCATTTGGATGAGCTGACACACTGGTCCCCACGAGTTGGTGCAGGCAGGAACGTTAACGGCAAACCTCATTGCAGATGTCGCATTTTTCCTAATTCCCCTCATTGCAACAAATGAAATTTTAAGTCCCTGCTGCGGGAGAGTTCAGCCTCCTCTGCAGAGCTGTCTGAGTATCAGCGTGTTATGCTGCACTGGAACACCCAGAGCTTTTTCCAGGGAAATCAACAAGGTGTTCACCGTTTGCCCCAGTAAAGGCAGCCCCACACACCTCAATTCCCTGTTTCCCTGTAGGATGGTGCCCCTTTCTAATAGGCATTAAATGATCCAAAAAAGCCTCCAGTGCTTCACCCAGATTAGAGCTATAGGGAGGCTCCATTTTTTTTGTTTCCAAAAGCCCCTTGTAACATTTTTTTCTGTTTTAAAATAGAAGGAAAATTTAAAGTTGAAAAACTTTCAGTAAAAGATCGTTTCTATTGAAATAATCAAGATTCAAAACATATGCCTAAGTAAAGTAAAAGCAGTTTAATCTGGCATTGATTTTTTTTCTTAGTTATATATGATTTATAATGGAAATGTAAACCAAATTAAAATGTGTGAGGATGAAATGTGAGATTTCAACCCTACATTTCTGAAATGCCTGTTTCAAAATTGGCATGTTTCTACAGAACATTTGACTTTCAGCGTTCTTCTAACAGAAAATATTTTTGCAGGAAAAAAAAAAAGAATTCTGGCTAGTTTTATTCAAAATGTTCCCAGAAATTCTCAAAGAGCTGCACACTTAAAGGAAGAACGCACAATTTGAGAAGCTTTTCTGGTTTGGTTATGTTTTTTCCCCCTGCTAATAATTTGATTTTACTGTAAGGTTGTGGGAATTGACAATTATGCCATCTGCAACCCAGTAGTATTCCCTGTCAGAGAAATACCAGATACGTTTCTGCCTGGCCTTATAATAACTTCACAGACTTTGGTGGCCGGTGGGTTATCTCCAGGGTTCTTGTGATTAAAACCTCAGACAGCAGTGGCAGACAGATGGCTCTGGAAGGGCAACTCCCCAGTGGAATGGCAGACTATAACCTGCCAGCAGCCAAGGTTGATTTGAAACCCTGACTTTTCCCAGCTCTCCACAAAGACTTGTGTAACTCAGCCTCCTGAGGTCACTTCAGATTTTTGACACCACAAATACAAGAGGACATCTCGTCTTCTTTTACCATGTCTCCATGGCGCAGATAACTTCTAAACCTCTTTTTTTCCCATACTTTGGTGAATTCTTGTTCTTCTTGAAACTCACAACCTTGCAGATCCCATCTCAGCGTAACCACACGGGAAGGAAAAATCTCCAGAAGAGCAGTACAGTTTGTCATCGCCGTATTTGTGCTTCTAATTCCCCTCCACAGCTTACCTATGGTTTTGATGAGTTCATTTCCCCAGAATGTCTCTTTCCACCCTTCATCTTGTGTCCAAAGCCACAGATGCAGCATGGCTGAAGCAGGACTCTTGGAGGAGACCTCTATATACAGAGACCTTGATCTAGAAAAGACCCATATCCTACAAATGCAAAGGAACAACACAACGCTTCAGCCTGCTCAGGCGAGCTCTGCAGAGCAGATTCGCAGAGGCACCCTTCCTGCAGTGAGGAGAAAAAAGCAAGAAGTGAACATTTATCACCCCCTTCCTCATGGGACAAGGCTGACAGAACAATTATCAAGTTTCCAACAGATACAGCATCTTCAAGAGTAACTTTTCATTCTCCAAATTCAACAAAAATCAAGGAAATACCTTAGCAGACAACCATCACCAACAACTACCTGCTCTAAGTAGTCTCCTAAAAGCTTCATCCACGAGCCACAGCTTCCTCAGTGGAGAAATGCCATTACAGGTTGTTTGTCACAAAAGGCAGCGTTAAGCGTCTGACCCCTCGTTCTCTTGAGAAATATGAAGTTACTCTGTCATATTGTGGTGCCAGCACCTCAAACACACATTTCCTCTCATCTCTTCTAACCTAGGGCTGTCAGGCATAACTAGAAGGCTGCAGCTGGACCTCTGCATTGACTGAGACAACTCTAACTAGCAAAGCAATTATAACATTGTGCATTCAGCTGCTTAAATGCTCTCCAGCTCTATTAAATGCTCTCTTGCGAAAAGAGATTCCTCCCTGCGAATGAAAGTGTTGTTAGAAAGTAAAAAACTACCAGCAAGGGAGTTTTGCTCCTCAAACATTGGGGAAAAAATCAGTTTGGACTTCCTAGCAAAGGCTGGATCCCCTCCAAGGAGTTGAACTCATCTTCAGTTGGGGCCTCGGTGTAAAAGAATTACTACCATCAGCAGTGCTGGCAGTGGGAATGCTCCCTGCCTGTCCTGTCATCTCAGTGCAGTCAGGCTTCAACAGCTACTGAACAGCTACTGATACTTATCCAGGAGTCGAGGAGCCTCTGTGGTAACACGGATTAAATACGCACTGCACAGACCTAATGAAGCTCCCTTCAGACATTTCCAGGTGCTGCTTCTCTGGGGAGCCATTACAGCTCTCAGCCAAAAGCCCCAAGGCGCTCAAACCTCCCAACGTGGTCAGTCCTCCATCTCCGCTGTTCCACAAGGATGAGGTGGGATTAATATGTCTTCTCAGGAATTTTCTACTGAATTTTCTACTGAAACTTCCATTTGAATCTGTTTATTAAGACATTATTGTTTTCTTCCAAATCTTTATCCATAAGATATGCTAAGCCATGGGTATTTCAGAGAACTTTAATACTGCCATGACTATACAAAGCCTTTTTGCCCATATTTTTGCTGCTGTTTTTACAGCTCTGAAAAGCCACATCATCCCTTCTCAGAATTTCAGAATGGATTGGGTTACAGCATAAATATCCTACTGTACTGACTGTTACATATTGTGCTTGAAAGATGGAGACTGGGTCTCCTGGAGTGCAGATTTTATCCTCTCTTAGCTTCCAAAGCACAACCCATTAAAAACTTCTTCTTTGACTCGATGGCAGTATCAGACACCAAGTTTGATTTGTGAGACATTATGGAGGTTCAACAGGACTTGGAGGAGTTATGTTCTTTGCAAACAGTCCCCAGTAAACCTCACTCCCACCTACCCAGGCAGAGTGTGATTAGCAGGAACACAATTACCTTACCCAGCGCTGTGGTCTCTGAGATTTTAGGTATCTCTCCATTGAATAAACCTGGCTTTTTCCCAGAGACTTCCTTACCTGGGATCCTGACTTCCTGATGGGCGTAAGCTTTGCCTTTTGTGCCTGTAAGGCCTCCAAGGATGCTCACAGGTTTGCAGCAGCTCAGGCAATTTATCTGTTTAAAAAGCTGGTGTTCTGGTACACACTGAACATGAATGACATGTATGCAGGCAACAATATTCTGAGGAGGTTTTCAGACATGTTTCAGGGATCACTCAGTCTTCATCCTACTGAATTTTTACTTGGGCTTCTAGAACCTTCTCTTCTCTTTCTTGGCCTCTTCTGCTCCTTAGCATCTCTGTTGCCTTTTTAAATATAGTGACATCAAAAGAAAGAAAAAAAATTACCCAAACAGTTCACATTTCACTCATTCCCCTGAGTGTCTTTACACAGGTGCATCCTGCCTCAGCTATTTCTTTTCCCACTCAGCCTGCAGGTTCCCTTTTATATCACTCTAAATACGGCCTTGGACTTGTGATTTATACCTCAGATCCCTTTTCTGTATGAGGTAAACTGCTCAGAACATCATCTCTGACTGATCTTCCTGCTTTGGACCCTTCCCATTCAGTATGTTCGTGCTACTCATGCCCCGAAAGAGAAGGGCAGGACGGAAGGCTTGGAGTTCCTTTGCAGGTTAAACCCCATGCAGGAGCAGAGACGGCTGCAAATTAAACACCACAGCCAAGAGTGCGTTCTGCTCAGTGGTGCAGCTTCTCCAAAAGCTCTTTCAGAGACATTAAACAGATGAGAATTTGTTTTTCCACATGGTTCTGAGATTTGAAGAAATGAAATCCAGTCCGTTTCAGATGGGCGATAGACACTGGCTTTAATTCCAAGTACTTGTCACCATGCCTCCATCTCTGAGAACCGATGTGACCACTACATTCTCAGGTGCCAGTTGCCCATCCTTGTCCTACAACTGGCATTCCCACATCACCGGCAAGGCTGAAGATTCTTGGATAATCTAACAGTAGCTCTCTCAGCTTTAGAGTTCAGAGTGGCCACACTTGAAAGTTCCACTAAGGGGTTCTCAGGTATCTGTGCTCGGGTCCACGGGGTGGCTTTTTGGCACAGGTGGTAGGATTTGGCTCCCTTCTGAAACCTTCGTGGATATCATAAAATGTATTCATCACCACAAAGCTGGGGATTGATTTCCCCCTCATGAACTCACACGCTGTGCACAAGCATAGCAGGAATCTCAGCCCACAGTGCCACAGTTTGTACAAATCCCACCTGCCAGCATCAGCAGAACCTTTCCCGTGCTTCTTTTGAGCCTCTACCATAGGTAGTGACATAATTTGCTACATTTTTGACCACATCTTAAAGCACAGGCCATTTAGCTCAGGGAATAAGAGAAGAAACGACAATAAAGGCACAATTTCCCACAGCACCTCAAAAGGCTTCTTCAGCCTGTCAGTCACAGATGCACCAACACTGTCAGCCAGGAAGGATGGAGAATCCCGAAAATTATTAGGCTTCCTTCAGTTATTTCGAAGGGCCTTTGTACCTTCTACCAGGAATGCAGCAAGTAGCAGAATAAGGGTTCTTCTGCTGTCAGAAAAGGTGATTTTCAGAACTAGAAAGAGGAAGGGGGATGGGACAGAGAAACGCTTTGCTGGAAAGATGTTTGCCTAGCAACACAAAATCAAAATCTACGCCTGACCTGTAAGAAATGTCTCTATGGGCACTGCTTCTTTATTTGGTGTTCAAGCCAAGTTTTGCCTGTATGTGATCTGAAAACACAAGAGCAAACGTGAAAGAGGAGGATAAAAGCCATGAAAGCTGACACTACCAAACCAATGAGTTAACCCAAATTATTATATGATTAGGTGTACCTTGGGTTTTTAATTGTTCTCATTTGCCTGTATCACCAAATAGGCTGTGCATCCGAACTACAGTTTTTCTTTAGGTAATACAATGCCAGTTTGATTACTGCAGCATCCTTGGAGAGCGAGAGCATGCTGCAGGAGTCCTCCATGGCACTAGAGGGGAATTCTGACTCAGAAGAAGAAATACATCAGTTCCCACTTTGCTAAAGTAGCAGACAGGTTTGGCGTATGGTAGAGGTTAGGCCTGAAGGATTACGTGACTACTGAACTGAAGGACTCCTAATAAAGACAGTTTTATTCAATTTACAATTCTGCTTCTTACACCTAAGGATACTTGCAGCCTTGGGTATTTTTTAGATTTGCTCTCAGTATTGGAAATGGCCCCAGAGGTTAATCAAGGAATGTCAGGCAGAGTGTCTACAGCAATCTGACTCTTCCAGGCGTGACCAGAGCTCGGCTCAGCTCAGCCTGGCCTCCAAGAACACACCCATTGGGTCCCTAGGGCTTTGCTGTGAGGTGGGTGAAGGTAGGGCGAGGTAATTAGCTGCACCAACCCACTTTCCACAGCTGGTGGCGGGTGTTGTAGGGTTGCCAAGAGCCAGTTAGAGTCTCCCAACACAGTCTCACCCAGAACTGTGTGTAGGGGAATGGGGATATATAAACAGAAAGTGTTGCTTTAGCACTGGGATATTATGGGTTTACAAATCAGACGGATGCACTAGAAGCTGGCTGGTCCCTGTGCAGACATGGCCTGGATCTGAGTTGGAGAGCTAAATCAGCCCCTGTATCGAACTCACAGTAGTGATACAAGAAACGTTTTAACCTCCACTGCCAGGGTGTCCAGCACTCAGGAGACGCTGGGTGTGATTCCCACGTGGTGGTAGTGGAGAGAGCTGACATCAAATTCACTGGCAGTTGTACCTCCTTCTGCCACGGCCAGCGTTGATCCTGGGCATCCTAGGGAATAAGCCCAGCCTCTTGTGCATTTCTTTCAAATTCCCTTTTGCCCTCTTCTGCCATTTTGTTGCTCCTGTGTTAGCCAAGACCTAGTTTACTAGGGCTCTTGATTGGAGACTTATTACAGCTTATTTCTGTCTGCCTTTCTTTAAAGCCAGCTGAACATACCCAATGCTCTTCCTCTATGGTAAGACCGAAAATACAGACCACCCTCCCAGCTTCTGTGACACTCTTTCTAACACACTCCTTTTTTCTCTTCTCCGTGATCACAAGTTCTCTCTCCAAGCCCAGCCTAGTTATTTGTGCATGAAGCTGCCATGTCGTGTATTGGTGTGAGTCTGGTGTTCACATGAGCTGTGAATATGCTGCACATGTGTATCTCTTGTGCATCCTGAGCTTTCCTTTGGTCGAGTTAACTGTCGTTCTGCCTTCTAATGAACCACCAAGAGAGAACTGGACCTGGTAAGATTTCCTGTTAGCCACAAACCGCGTCCCTGTGTCACTGTCAGTGTGACGCTGAATGCGTTCGCAGTGTGACTTCATGTCCAAGCCTCCAGAAAAGAAACTGTTGGGACTCTGAAGCTCCTCTTCAGTGAGGTGATGCACTGTTACATTCGAGTTCGTATTTTGCACAAAAAAAGAGTAAGTGGTGCAACGGTGCACAAAACACTCCTCTGCCTTGGTGTGCAAGGCAGTTCCCACACCACCCCAACAGAGCCGCAGTAACTCCAGTTTCTGGATTGCCAGTCTGCAGAACCTCCCTCCTCCAGCAAGGATACGCCTTCAAAAAGCTGGATGAAAGCCAGGAGGAAGCAAGCAGGGCTACTCAAGCATCAGCTAATCTGTAGCCACCTAGTTTTAAGATGACTGTAATCTTCTGAGGCATCACTGAGCTTTTGGCTAAGTGGTTTGATGCCAGTAAGGTGCAGATTTGCGTCAGGGAGGAATTTGTTCTATTTTATCTCCTGCTTAGACTTTGCCTGCTCTAGGACACTAGGAGGGCAGAGACAAATTTCTGCCTACAGTAGATGCCTCCTCTCAAGCAAGGAAGGACAAAGGAATACTAAAACCTCTGTCCAGATCCGTGTCCCAACTTGCTGCCACCTAAAGAGCCAAGCCAACAAGAAGAGCAGCAGGTAGAATAAGAAAACACTGGTTTTTTAGTCCCAACCACAGCAGGATTGCTGTACACATAACCTTTAAATTTGGACCTCAGCTCTGTTTTAGGTGGTATTAGAGCTTGGCTTCCATAGGACTGGGAGAGGTATTTGACCTTACAGTTAGCCCTCTGGGACCGTAGCACTGAGAGTATTCTCATCAAGGAATTTTTGATTCCTTGGAGGCCATATTCCCTCCTTCACCTCAGAGCAACTCCCTCCAATCCACTGAAGCCCACAGCCTGATGTCCCAAGTAATCAAACAAGGATGATGTGAGGTGTAGGGAGCACTCAGGCTTTTCCTTGGCACAGCCTGTTTCCCTAATCTTTTTCACCCACTTGCTCCACGGGCGGCGAGTGCCAGCCTTTGCTACCGACTGGAGGAAGCTTCCTGGTGACAGATACACCACAGACAGACAGACAGACAGACAGACAAACTGCAGCTGGGTGCAATCCCGAACTGCTGCCCGTGGCGCTGAGCTCTCTGTGCGAGCAGGGGTCACACTCCAGCACGCAGCTACGGCCCCTGCCTGGGGACAGGGCCAGAGCTGAGCACCAGTCTGCCCATCCAGGCTCAGAAACAGGAGCGCACACAGGTACACATCTGCATCTGGACGTTTAATCCCAGAAACATCCATCCGGGCTGCTCCGGTGCCTTGGGTTTTATCAGAAGCAGACAGGCAAGCAGCTGCTGTTTTCACTGCCCAGTGACAGGAAATCCAAAGGGTCTGTTCTCTCTTGGTTTACACAGTGGTGAGTAGTTAACAGCAGGGGTGATCTGCACTGTTTCTTCCTCCTAAATGTTGCTCTTTCGGTGGTGTTTAGACTCAAACTGCAGTCTTTACAGCCTGGGTGGGGACAGAGAGGGGGTTTCCATGCACTTTGCTCCACAGCAGGTCAAGTGGCAGGGTGACAGTGTTATCTCCCCCTGTGACAGGAGGTCACATTCCCACAGTGCTGCTACCGGAAGGCACCAGCCCCACAGGCTTGGCACAGTATTTTAGGGGGTTAATCAACTGGAAAACGTGGCATTTGCTGTGCCCTTGAGCTAGACAGCGAGTCCTCTGCCAAGGCCAGGTGAGCCTGCTGCTGCAGCAGCCTTCAGATGGATGTTGCCTTCACACATGTGAAGGCTGAGGAACATCAGAGCTGGTTACAACCCCAGGGGAAAATGCTTAGGGACAAAGCAGATGCTGTGAGAAAAAACAGGCCAGAAGAAAGACTATTTTAAAATACTCCACTGCTTGAACAGTAGCAGGGAAGCCAAAATAAAATGTTTTAGAAAAAACAAAAGTCAGTGCGCAGACTGTGGGAAATACAAAGGGGTCATGAGAAATGAGAAGGGCCCAGCAGTGGGAGCGAGTGACCAGGGCCCAGCCCCCAGGAGCATGGCCACAGCAGCACAGGGGCAGCCAGGCTGGCAGCAGTGCCAGTGGCACCAGCACACACCGTGCCCGCGTGGGGTTTTGCACCCCGGGGCAAATCTGGGACCTGCTCCTGTTTCCCAGCAGAGCAAGCAGCACGTGGCTGGTGCCCGACTCCAGATTCACCAGAACTGCTGGCTGAGGCACTCACTGAGGTGAGGCACTCACTGAGGTGAAGCACTCAAGACAGGTCAAAAGGGCAAGTGTCTTTCTCCTCCAGTGCAAGGTCAAAGGGGAATTGCCTCTTCCCAGTGTGAGGAGATGTAACGGAGGGGTTTACAGCATAGCCTATCCCTAATCCCTGAAAGCGCAGGCAAACTGAAGGGAGAGGCTGATGGCCCTAAGAGCCCCTGTAGAGTAGCCTCACCACCACGGGAGACCGGGCAGGCTTGGGCAGCCTTGGCCTGTTCCTGGGGTGCCGGGGAGTGGAGGCCCAGGGAGCAGTACCAGGACAAGGAACAGTGCAGTGAACTCCCGGCGTAGCGTCCTCTGTGGCCCAGGGCCCTCGTTCCTCTCGTGCTGTTGTAACTCCTGCCTCTGTGCCAATGGCTTCCAGAACGCAGAGGAAAACTCTCGCATCTCAATCACCTTCTTCCGACTCTTCCGCGTGATGCGTCTCGTGAAGCTCCTGAGCCGAGGGGAGGGCATCCGGACACTGCTTTGGACCTTCATCAAGTCCTTCCAGGTATTCCTTCACTTATCTCTAAGAAAGACCTAGCTCCTTTTGATTTCCCTTGGTGGCCTCTCGGGGAGAGGTTTCACCCCAGTGCCTGAGCTCAAAGGCGCCCAGGGACAAGTGGCACAAATGAGTCAAGTAAATGGGACTCACAGGGAGTGACTGCCTGGGTATGAGTTTCATCTTTAAAGCATGAGTAATTGCTTGAGACCCTCCTGAACAGCCTTAATAGTTCAGTTCAACTCAATTACTGCCTGTCTGTAAGCCTTCGATCTCACCTTTTTTTTTTTTTCCTTATTTGAGCTGTATTTTATATGTGTAACTTTAAGTGAAATAGACAGCTATGGGGGGAAGGCCTGGGTCTCAATTAAAATTGTTTCCTTTAAGGCTTGTTTTGAGGATTTCCAGTGAGTATTAGAGATGTGTGGCCTCCATACTTTGATCCAAGAAGGATTCACCTTTTTAGCCCCACTCTTTTGAGCTGGTAACAATGCCGAGTTATTAAATTGCTGCTGCTTTTTTCCCTGGAGACAGGTTGCATTTCAGTAGTAGGTAAAGTTCCACAGTAGACAGGAGGAAGTGAAGGAGTCCAGGCTGGATAAGAATCGTCACCTTTGGAGGAAAAGAAACACCACAGTTATTTGCTAGAAAAAACCTAGCCACATATAGTAAAATGATAGTTAGAGGTGAAGCGTAGCATATTCCTGCATTTTAAAAGTACCTGACCTGGATTTACGGGACCCGCACAACCTGGATGTTAGCTGGGGCATATCCAAAGGAAGTGTCAGGGAAACACAGCACAGGAATACAAATGGTGGTCCAAACATGAGAAAATATGCAGAACACACCACTGGACAAAAGCATGAAAGCGTAACTTGTGCAACACACAAGTCTTGAAACAGCAACTATATAGCCCTCACACTGAGGCTTCAAATGGTCGATAGCTTTTGTATTGACTCAAATGGAAAAGGAACTGACCCACACTTTAAAACTTAAACCTCGCCAGCAACAACACAAGCTGGGACCAAAGCCTGCAGTGCTGAGGCTCATCGCAACTTCTAAATTTTGTCAGCAGAAGTAGCAGAAGTAGCACACCGGGGATCAGCACGGACTTTTTCCAGTGCAGCTCTCAGTGATCTTGCTAGCCAGACCACCAGGCTTATGCAAAGGACTCGTTTTGCACGCTCCTTGACCACCAGGGGATCTAACCCTGCGCAGCAGGTTTCTGACATGTCCGTGCCACAGTGACTTTTTCCATTGCTTGCACAGTTGCCAACCTCCAGGTCGTTCTTTGAGCAGCGCCACTGGGAACCATTTTGTTTGCACGCGTAGGAATGAGATTCCCTTGGCACAGCTCAGCCATCCCAGATGCAGGGGACAGTCACAATTTCCAGTTTCAGCTTCTCCTCCCCTTGCCCCTGCGCCCCTCCAGCCTCGTTAGCAATAGCTTGCCCTGAGCTGAACTTGTCACGGCTCATGGCTGGAGAGGAGGAGATGGATGGGAAAGGGAGCACCTGGTACAGCTCCAGTGACCTTCAGACCTCTTCAGCTGGAGAGTCACTTTAGGCAGGGTTGTAGGGTGGTGGGAGAAGGTAGGAAGGGAGGGATCTTCCACAGCAGGGGAGGAAAAAAAAAAAGAAGGCATTGCAAGCAAGTGCCTTTTCCCTTGAAAGCCTTTAGCCATTTATAACATGGAATTCTCTGCTCCAAGCTCCTCCCCTTGCAATTACCGGGAGGCTCCTTTGGTAGCTAAGAATAGCCACTGTGCTGCTCCTAACTCAGCCACTCCCAGTGTCAGAATGTGGGATCCCAGCAGACTTGGCACAGGCTCTTCAGTGTCCCCACATGCTTCCAGGAAGCATCTCTGCTCACACAGGGCAGCTGAATGAGCCACAAACTTATGGAGTTGGATCCCATGGTAACTTCCACGTGCCCTGGGCATGGCATGAAGTGCTGACGTACAAGCTGGGGCACTGGTCAGAGCGGTGGGAAAATGCTCAGCGGGGTTTCCGTCTGCAGAGACAGCAACAGGGTCAGGCTGGGGAGTGGGAGGAGTAGGAAGTGAGAGGGTGCTGAGGGCACGGCGAGGCCGTGGGAATCACAAAGACAGAGTGGTAACACCAGGGAAGGACAGAGCCGGAGGAGGACAGAGGCAGAAGAGCAGAATATGGGAGGTGGGGAGCTGGAGGAGCCATGGGGAAGAAGGGGCAGGGATGAGCAGGAAGGTGCGTTAGTGGAGAGGAGTGGGCTGAGCAGAAGAACATGAAAAGGAACTGGAGGGGCAGACAGACAGGAGAGAAGACACTTTCCAACCCCCATCTGAAAAACAGAAGTACTCTTACACAGTTATACTGTTAAAAGGTTTTACGCTTCAGGTCCTGTCTAGACACTATCCCAGCAGCTCTTAGGTGTTGTGTGTATCAAGTCCCAAGTAAATCATCACAAAATGTTTGGAGCCCGATTCAGAGCTGGTGGTCTCTCCAGTGATGCTGTGGGGTAAACACACCGATTTGTCTGACCCCCTAAATAGCCGGAGGAATCTGCCCCGAGCCTCAAGATGATGATTACAGACATTGTCCAAAGTATTTGATTATTTTTTGCCATTTTAATATTCAGATCTCTTTGAGATGATTTATGCAGACCTCAGTCAAATCTCCATGGTGGCCAGTGAAAATATTCCCTCGATTTGTTCCTACAGGATTTAGTAGCGTTGAATTTCAGATTACAGAAGGGTTTGGGTTGGAAGGGACCTTAAAGATCACCTACTTCCAACCACTCTGCCATAGACAGGGACAACTTCCACTAGACCAGGCTGCTCAGAGCTCCATCCAACCTGGCCTTGAACACTTCTAGGGATGGGGCATCCACAGCTTCTCTGTGCAACCTATCCATGTCTCACTCACCCACACAGTAGAGAATTTCTTCCTAATATTTAATCTAAACCTGCCCTCTTTCAGTTTAAAACCATCACCCTTCTATCACTGCATGCCCTTGAAAAAAAACCCCTCTATGCCTTTATTGTAGGCCCCCTTTAAGTATTGGAAGGTACTCTAGAGTCTCTCTGGAGCCTTCTCCAGGCTGAACAACCCCAGCTCTCTCAGCCTGTCTCCATAGCAGAGGTGCTGCAGCCCTCTGATAAGTCTTGCAGGCTCATTATAGTCTGTGAAACTGGGTGTTCAAAATCCGTATCAGGGACTGTGCTCACATTTTCAAGATGAATGTGTCCACCCGTTGCCTCTGAAGTGAGGTCTGAAAGCCTCTGATCTGAGCACCATATATTTCAAAAAAATTCCAGCTCAAAAGCCTGAGCCTGTGAGGTCCCGAGCCCTTGATTCCTGTTAGTGGTGGAGGAAACCAGCAGCGCTCAACACTTGGCTGATTGCACTGACCTCTTCCTTGGGAGGCATCTCTGCATATCAGGGCTCTGCACTTCCCCTTCAGCAGCTGATCGCTGACACTCAGCGCATGGCAGACACCACCAGGGACACCTAGCACTGAACAGGGAAGATGCTGATGCTGCTTTAGGTACTTAGAGTGGTACCAGCCATTGCAGCAGAAGCCTTGAATTCGGATTTCAGCAGCTGTTGCATCTTTTATTACACCAGACTGGCTCCAGGAAAATATCACCTTGCCATTAGTGCCAGAGCAATGCTGGTTGTGAGAGCTTTCTCCTCCTCGTAAGCAGGGGTAGACACCGGTTTTCCCTCGCTGTCCTGGCTCGATCAAGGGCGGCAGTGACGGGAAGGCAGTGGAGCTCCATCCCTCCCCCAGGGCACACAGCCGAGCCCGCTGGGCTGGGCCGGCACCCAAGCGTGGGCTTGTAGAGGCATCTAGTGGCCACCTGCCCGCACTGCAGAGCCCGCGCCTGGGCCAGCCGCGCCCCGCGTCCCAGAGCCAGGAGCACGGCCAGGCTCCTGCGTGCCGGCCTCGGCGGAGACACAGTGCTCTCTTTTCTTCTTTCGTTTCCAGGCTCTCCCCTATGTGGCTCTTTTAATTGTGATGTTGTTCTTCATCTACGCTGTGATTGGGATGCAGGTAAGTGATGCTCAAAGAGCTCAGCTGTGTCTGTCTTCTCCTAGAGCATGGGAACAGGCTCACAGAGTGACTAGATCAGTGTGTGGTTGTGGGGGCTTACAGCAATGTTTTCAGCCAGTAAGGTAAGATGGCAGCTAGCCTCGGCTGGAAAACGTCCGGCTCTGTACTTCCAACAGCAGCACAACACGCTCCAGAAAAAAAGCGAACGAAAAAGTATTGGCCCATTTAATGGCAGAACACAACATGCAGACAGTAAAAGGACCGAGCCTGCCCTCCGCATTCTCAAAGGAACATCCACCAAGAAGATTTACTGCCTTGCTTGTTGGTTCAAAATAGATTTTAAGTGGGCTTATGGACATGCTGCACCGAACAAACCCAAATGTTCTCTTGCATCTCTTTCACACTGGTATAGCTTCCACTGAGTTGTGAAGAGCAGCTTTTCATCTACACCATGAAGGTAAATATGGGATCAGACCCAATGCACCAACATGCAGAGTTTCTCCAGGAAGCTGCACCAACACAGCATCTTATTCAGTTTGCAAAATGCACTTGGAACCATCCTGAGCGCTCACCTGTGCAAGGAACTGATGTTGCACACAGACCATTGAAGACAGCACGTGACACAGGCACAGTCTGTGACAGGCCCAGCCTCATTTGCTGTGCTGCTTTTCAAGCTAAGCTTCGCTTTCCACTTTGGTGTTAATCAAAGTTCTCAGACAAGTCAGCCGTCTGAGACCAGAGGCCACAGTGCAGAAAGGCATGGCATAATTCCTTCCAGAAGTCTTCAAACATGACAGGCTTCTTGGTTTCACAGTGACAACAGAATTTGTAACAAAATTCATCTGACCTCTGTGACCTTGTTTTAATTTGCTCCCGGTCATTGTGATCACATGTTTTCACAGACTCCATCTACCCTGCCCCACTGTGAAAAATAAAATTAATCTTTTCTTGAATTATCACAGGTTATCTCAATAGCCCCAGTAATCACAGCTGTCATTTACTCTACTAGGCTCATACTGTAAACGTGCCAGTTTTGCCTTTAATACCTCACTAATGGCCAAGATCTTACAGAATTACCTGTGCTATACAGAAGATCACTTCAGAGTACTAAGCTGGTGTTATGATGCTGTACAAAGAATTATAAGCAGCTTCCAAGCACCCACGCAGACAGGGTCTACAGCAATCGGGGCACCGCCAGGGCCAGCTGCTTTATTCTGTAGTTCTACTCCTTTTTCTGGCAGCTAGTTCTAAGTTACCTATTTAACCCTTGGCTTACATTCAAGCCTCTGTTTAAATCATCTCAGCAGCCTGAAGATCATACATCTGTCTTTCACATTGATCTAGATTACTAGGTCACTTCATGCCCTCAGGTCTTCCAATAAGAAAACCAACTTTTTTCATTTTCCCTGTTTGCCCAGAGCCCACAGACCTGTTACTATCACTTTTTGTCCAAAGGGCATCTCAGACATTTTGTGTGCAGCCCTCTTGAACGTGCTGACACGTAAGAGTTCCCTCACACATAGGGACACGGAGGAAGGAAAATCATCCCTCACTCCATTAAGCAGCTACCATGAAAGACTGGACGTACCAGATCTGATAAAAATATCAGAATTTCCCATATAAAGGAGACCTACTACTTTATGTCAGCTACTGCCATGACTTGGAGCGTAACAGCATTCAAGCCTCACTACCTAATGTGCTCGAGCGGAAAAAACCCAAGTTGATGCTGATGGATGAAGCCGCTCCTATGATGGCCTAGGAGGCACAGATTGGAGAGGCCATGAGGGAAGGAACCTCCTCTTACAGCTCCTCCCAGGTACCTAATGCAAAACACCCACAGCAGCTGCTGCCAGTACCTCGTGTGTGAGGGAAGCTGCAGGGTTGAAAGGAAGATCAGACTTCCAGCATGGGAAGCTCCCTTACCTACATTTGCCTGAAATGAAAAACACGGGCTGCCTTGGCTCAAACTGGCTCTGAGCATGGCACTGTCCTGCTGCTTCTCCTCGGTGCAGCTGGGGCTGTCCGTGCTGCCTGTGGCGTGGGGCTGGTCAGGCAGGCGAAGGCCCATGCATCCATGAGGAACCCCTGAGGAAAACTGCCACGTGCTGACCCTCCCTCCCGTCTGGCAAGGCCTTCCCACCATTGCCCCCGTGCTCCTCTCCGCGTCATTGTTTCTCTTGGGGTGCTAATTATCAGTGACGTTTCCTTGAAAAGAAGCTCGGTGTTCTCTCAGAGCTGCTCTGTTCCTGCTGCTTGTTTTGGCTACAGAGAGATTACAGCTCTCAGCCCCCAAGATCTCTGCCACGTCCTTATCGACAGGGAATAAATAGTCCTGACTATGCTGTGCAGAGACCTGTCTGCCCCACAAGGTTTGTTAAGCTCTCAGTCCCACTGCCTGAAAGTACCACAGCTATCCAAGACTTTTTGAAAGAAGCCTGGAACTCTCCTGCACTGGGGACTTCAGACCCAAGGACAGGCCCCTAAAAAGGTTTGCTGATGGCTGCAGGCTTCGTGCCATGGCTGGATGAACTAGTTGGTGTGGCGTGGGAGGAAGCTCTAGGACATCCTTGTCTGGGCAGATCATCATCTTCATGCTGCTGCATCCTGGGAGGACCCCTGAAACACCTGCTGGTGACAAGCACGACTACAGAAGGGCAGGCATTTGGACAATTCCAGATCCAACACAATGTACTTTACATTGTTTTGTGAAGATCCAAGGCCCCCCACAGAGATGGAAGCTCAAGGCTTTGCACCTGCTGGCCTTTTGCTATCATTTCCTCCTGACGAAGACAGATAAGCAATGAAGGAAGGAGCCTTTTCTTCTCTGTTACTGATTTCTTTCAGCTGGGCTCCCTTCCCATACAAGTGCCTGTTAAAACAAGGCCCCATGCCATGTATTCAGCATATGAATAAGAAAGGATACCTTGTTTTGACACAAGATGCCTCTTGTTGCAAAATTAGTGCTTTTCTGGTGATAAAGCACAAGCCATGGAAGCAACAACAAATATGAAAGACACACGGAAATGTTTTTTTTAATAGAAGAGCAGATTCCATTAAATAGCAGAGTCAGGGTGAGGCCAAGAGTTACGGGTGACAAGAGGTTTGGGGATTTTGCAGGGCTAACCTGAAAAAACCTCTGCTTTCTGCCAGGTGTTTGGTAAAATTGCGCTGAACGATACCACAGAAATCAACCGCAACAATAACTTCCAGACCTTCCCCCAGGCAGTGCTGCTGCTTTTCAGGTGGGTGTATGACAGCTCTGGATTGTGTCACTCTGGGAGCACGATTCCTCTGCTCTCGGGCACAGCTTATCTTCTTCTACCATGTCATGTTCACGAGGTGAGTAGTAGCGTGTTGTCCTTCAGCGGGGGAGCCTGGGAGTTGTGTCACACAGAGTGACCAGTCCATTAAGGCTCTTGTACCCAGCAGCTCACCCTGGTAATGCTCAGTGCTGGGGAGGGAGACAAGTCCTCCTACGCGGAAGGAAGGGAGCCAGTTTTCAGTGCTCTCCAGTGTTGATATGCATCAAAAACTTCTTTGGTTCAAATCTGACCAGTGTGACTTCTAGCAGGGAAAGAGACATGATGAACTTGTGCTTCGGCATGGCCATGCCCGGCTCAGCTTAGCACATCATCCCACTCCAGCTGGGGCCAGGGAGGGCTGCTGAAGGGGTGGGAAGTTGGCACAAATTAAACACCACCGTAATTTCGAAGGACGTTTTTAGATGCAATTCACAGCCATGTCACACACATCTCCACGGTTCTGGTTGGAGCGTGAGAGCCCCGTACCCACAGCAGCCAAAGCCAGTGAGAAATGATACACTGATGATGGCAACAAAACCAAACAGAGGAGCAGGATGTGCCAGGGGATGTCAAAGCCATCGGCCTAACTTGCTCTTAATTGACCTCAGTGGCAAAATTCCCATTAATGTTCATGGGAGCAGGAACAGGTTGCTAATGTGCCAGTCCCTGTCACATCCAAGGTCACTGCTGTCTTCCCCTGCCCTTTGCCTCTCCCAGGTGTGCCACAGGTGAGGCCTGGCAGGAAATCATGCTGGCATGTCTCCCGGACAAGAAGTGTGACCCGGAGTCGGAGCCGGCCAACTCCACGGAAGCCGATCACTCCTGTGGCAGCAGCTTTGCCGTCTTCTATTTCATCAGCTTCTACATGCTCTGTGCCTTCCTGGTGAGTCCACCCAGCCCAAAACCTTCCCTCTGTCAGACTGAGCTTCCCCAGACATCAGGAGAAGAATGATCTCAAAGAGGAGAAATCTCCTCATGGGGTCTTTCCCAGCAGCACCCTTTCAGTGACAACACCCCTTCCCTGCCTCCCTCCAGCTCTGGGGGATGCTCTGTTTCCAATCCCAATCCTTCGTGCACAGCAAAGGAGCGCTCTTCCCCCCTCCCTCTCAATGAGAAAACCAAATTAGCGTGTTGTGGGCTGTGCTGAGGCTAGCAACGCCTCAGCCACACTTCCCACCTTCCCTCCTACCTTCCTTCTGGCTGCTGAGCAGGTTTTTCCTCCCCTGCCAGCAGCAGTGACTGTGAGAATACACATATCCCACTTGCATCTGCTCCGTGTTGGCAGTGCGGCATTGCTCAGAGCGACAGCACACTCTCTGCAGCTGGCAGCCGTGCCCAAAGCTCTCCCAGTGAACAGCAGCAACATTTTAAAAGTTTTGGTTTCGGGCCAGAAGAAGGGACTTTTATCTCAGCCCCACTGCCTATCGAAGGTAAATCCCAGGTTCTCCCACCCCGTTCTGCCAGGCAAAGACAGAGGTAAATAAAAAGCCACGACAGCACATCTAAGAATTCAGCAAATTTGTGCCTCATCCGTTTAGTAGGGAAGAGAAAAATGGAACCAGCTGAGAATATTCCACCTCTGGGCTCTTCCCATTTAAACTTGGGGGCTGGCATGGGGGAATAAAGAACCTAACCCCAATGGCTTCCTAGTTTTGCGAGTCCAAATCCAGACCTTAAATGGAGAACCTGGTAAAATCTACTGTTCCTTGCCTCATCCATCACATCATCTCTGTCCTTGTTTGCAGATCATCAATCTTTTTGTAGCTGTTATAATGGATAACTTCGATTACCTGACACGGGACTGGTCCATTTTAGGACCACACCACCTGGATGAGTTTAAAAGGATCTGGGCAGAGTATGACCCTGAAGCTAAGTAAGTAACCCAGCCTGGATATCAGAGCTCCTCGGGAGAACAGGCCCATTATTTTCTGTTCTCTAGACCCAGTGCAGTAAGTGCCATGTTCCTCCTGCAGGAACAGTTGGGGTTTGGTTTTTTTTGTTTGTACAAAACTCCTAAAATAGGTATCACCACAAGGTACTGCTGGTGAATCCATAAGCCCAAAGTGCAAAGATACTCACAGAAATCTCAGCATTTAGGCTGCACTGTTACCTGCCAGGCCATTGCTTTACTTTCTGTTGGGGAGAGATACAGACTTAGTGAGGGGCAGCAGGAGATTGAGAAAAGGAGATTAGAGGGTTGGTTTATTGTATTTGTTTGGGATATTGAGCTGCGACTATTCTGCTTGACTTTGTACTCACAGCAGAGCTGCTGTGCCCAAATCTATGTTTTGTCATGTGTCATAAATGCCCATCACAACCTGTACATTACGTTGTCTGCAGGGTTATTCACAACAGCAGACTTGCAGAGATTTAAAGTTACACTAGAACAACTCACATGAGGGCTTAACTGACATTCAGTATTATATGCTCTGTTTGACACATGCTGAGGCTTAAAGTGCATTTAGATCCCTGTGGCATTACTGTGCAGTTGACAATTGTAATTGCAAAGCCCCCTTCATAATGCAAAAGCCACGGAAAGAGATTTGGGTGTAAACTAAAAGCAGATCTCTTTGGGAGACATAGTGTCAAGATTAACCTGGGCTCAGGTTCTGCCATATGTGAGGGCGTGTCACATTATGAGAGTGATGCATAAATTTAAACGCTTCTTCCCATTCATGGTGACTTCCCGTGGGGAGACTTTTAATATGGATGGAGAATAAGCACAGACTTCTAATAAACACACCATTTGTTAACAAAACAGATGCTACTATTTGTGCTCGTTTGAAGGCAAGACTGCAGTGGCTGAAGCCATCCAATAGACAGCCACTCAGTTCAGATGACATCCTGTTCCTCCCTGTTTATAAATGGGAAGCTCTTTTATTCCTCTTCCCCATCCATGTCCTATGCCCCTCCTCTGGCTCTGGTAGCTTTCCTCCCTCCATGAGAGAATTCTTCTTTCGAGATGCCATTTACCAAACTTAAGAGAAACCCAACTGCTGCTGTGGAGGAAGTTCAGTACTTTGTTTTGTGCTCACTCTAGTGACAGCCCAAAGCATAAACAAGCATTAAAAGACAGCAGCTTGGGGCTATTCATGTGGGAGGTAAAGCACAAGGAGAAAAACAGACCCTCTGCACCTCTCTGCCTGCTGTAGGCCTCAGACCAACAAGTAAATAAGGAGATATTGATTTTGAGCAGGTCAGTGATGGGGGGACAACCCCAAATTGTCTGTTCATGCACTACAAAACTGCAGCATTGAAAAGGCTGAGGTCAGTTCTTGCAAGTATTGACTCAAGTATGACTGACAACTGGGATTTCTGCCCTAGTAGAAGTTATATCAATGCTGGGCAAATCCTGCAGAAGGCAGCAAATGCAAGAGGCCTGAAATAATACTTTAAGCTGCGCCTGGGCTACAGGGAGCAGCAGCGTGAGGCTGGAGAGATCTTAGTGACACTTTTAGCTGTAGCTGCACTCTGCAGGCAGGCCAGCAGGTCACCCCTGGTCAGGATGCAGCCCTCACTGTGCTTTCTTCTCCAGGGGCCGGATCAAACACTTGGATGTGGTGACGCTGCTCCGGCGGATCCAGCCCCCGCTGGGCTTCGGGAAGCTCTGCCCTCACCGGGTGGCTTGCAAAGTAAGGCACACTGCGGCTCGGGGGAGGCTGGGCTCACAGCAGCTAAATCAGAGAATCCGTCAGAGAATACAGAGAGCTTTGGCTGGAAAGGCACCTTAAAGACCATCTAATTCCAGCCCCTATGCTGTGGGCAGGGCTGCCTCCCACCAGAGCAGTTGTTTTACACTGAACAGCCTGCAGTGGCATTTTCTAGCTGACCCTGCCTCACTCACTGGGCACATCCCAGCTCACTGCCCACCAGGCACAGCCAGCAACAGCGCGTGTCTGAACGACCCCAGGGCTGCCCTGTGCCTCTCACCAGCTCCTGTGGGCTGCAGCCACCCAGCCGAGGGCTGGAGGGTCACCAGCAGGTGGGTTGTGCACTAGCCAGGGCCATCAGCCCTCTGTCCGGTTAGGAGAGCACATCAGTGCTAAACACAGCTCTCAAGCACCAAGAACACACATCTGCTTGTACTGCTAAACACCCATCTCGAGAGAGATTAGGACAGATAGAAATAGCAGGGCATTCTCATTGTGTAACTAGATCCACAAGCCATGGATATTCACATAAGAGGGATGGCAGGTCTTGAGGGCATCGTGAGGACATAAGGAAGAGCATGCTCCAGCCCATGTGTGGCAGTGTGACTGCTGTCTTTCTTCTCTTTATCCCACAGCGCCTTGTCTCCATGAATATGCCACTGAACAGTGATGGCACCGTCATGTTCAATGCCACTCTCTTTGCATTGGTCAGAACAGCACTGAGGATCAAGACAGAAGGTGAGAAGTTTGCTGACTGCAAGGGTACAAAGGTAGCAGAGCGGTGTTCGTGCCAAGGTGTCCTGAGCAGGAATAAACCAACAGGGGCATCTTGTGTAAAGTGATCCGAATTACTCACATGCAGCACATGGGACAAAAAAGCTATGTAAAGAGGTTTGGAGGAATAATATCTTCTAGGGAGAGCACAGTGTTTCCCACTACCTAGGAAGCTGGTTCTTCCTATAGTATCATCTCAAATTATTGATCACATTCTTCACAGTGGTCTCAAAGTTTAGAGTTTTAGATCAATGTCTGCTCATGCAGCAATTAGGGGAAGGATGAAGGGCAAAGAAGCCTCTTCTTTGTACCCTGTCTGCAGAGCAGAGCCACTTTTTAACTGCTGTTGCCACTGATCTTCCAGTCCAAGAGAGAAAAAAGAGCTTGGACTCGAGGGTCTCATCTCACAAAAACTCCTCCTGTGCTTCCATTAGCATGAGTTAACATTACATTGTAGTAACAGTGGTGTTGTAAAGACAGATGAGAAGCAAAGGACTGTTAATAGCTTTGCATAGACAGCAGGTATATTTAAAGAAAAGAAGACAAGATTTGGGGCTCAGCTTGTCCTCTTTGTTGCACTCTGTCACCTGCTGTAATGAAAGATATTGGTCCTGAGTCAAAATCTGGCTTCATGTATTAATGAGATGCATTAAAAGGGCGTGCAGGGCTGTGATTCACAGCTAAACACCTCTGCCTCAGGAGTGGCTGCATTACGTTTCAGGCATGAGGAAGCAGAGACCAGCAGAACTCTACCTTACTGTGCCAGCTGTACACAGCTGAGCCAAAAAACAGTGGCAAAATGAAAAAATTGTATTAAGGCCTTGAAAGTTGTGCTAAACAGAATTCGACTGAAGCACAAGAGACTCTTCTGAGGAAAAGCCACCCACAATCTCTGTAAGACATCTTGTGTCTTATGAAACGGAGACCCAAAAAGGACTCAATTTTCTTGTCTGTCTGAGCCTCAGACTCTCAGAGTCATTGCCAGTGAACTCCTGGGAAACCATCTAAAGCCTCAAACTGCTTTGTTTCTTGCTGTAGCAGGCTTTTTTAAGTGGTTGGGGCAGGAGCTTGGAATTAGCCCTCCTGAGTCAGATTGTTGCCTTTGATGCTGTCCATGTGTTGCATCCTCAGAAAGTTACTCAGTGTCCCTATCTTCACTGCATCCTATTACGGGAGCAACTGCCATGCAGAGCCCTGTGCAACACCCTCAGCAGCCTTAGTGCTGGGGACAAATAAGAAAAAACTGCAGGAACAGCACCTTTAGGAGGACAAGATACTGGTTTCAGACACCTAGAGGGAAAAGAGAGGGGTTTGAATGTACATAAATCAAGAAATAAAATTGAAGGTGACTCATTTGAGAGGAAATCTAGAAGTATCTAGAAGGAAAGTATCTAGAAGGAAAGTCACCTCCCTACCCAGAGATGACTATGCACATTTAGGAAGAAGACCTCTTGCTGTGAGGGAGCTTTAGGAATGGTCTGAGCATCTCTTGGCCCAAAACTTTCCACTACTGAAAACACTCTGATATTTACCTCCTGAGACTGCCATGCCAGACATTAAATTGCTCCTCTGCAGGGTCTGCTTAATTCCTGTCTCTGATGATTTTCACCCTGCAGGTAACCTGGAGCAAGCCAACGAAGAGCTGAGAGCAATAATTAAGAAAATCTGGAAGCGCACCAGTATGAAGCTGCTGGACCAGGTGGTGCCTCCCGCAGGTGGTGAGTGCAGGGTCTTGTCCCTGTCTCTGAATCTCTCTGTTTTTTCCTCCACCTGTCATGTCCTACTGCACCTCCTGATCATCAGGTGGAATATGGGGGGACAGACTTTCTTCTACGAGCTATCTGTATTTCATCAGGCTGAGATCAGTTCTATACTAACATGAATATCCTGTTCTTACTGCTGAGAAATCAGGGAAAGAAGAAAATAGGATAGGAGTTGGTATATAGAATATAAATAGGTATATATAATATAAATAGCATAAATAGGAGTTGGTGCATAGGCATCCGGTGTGGCATTCACTGACTTTCCAGGTGGCCCCATGGGCACAAAACAGCACTTGGCAGTCGGCCAACAGGTGCAGCCTTGCTCAGCCTGCTCTGAAGTCAGTGGACCATGTCTTCTAAAATTTCCAGTGGGTTTGCAGAAGGGAGGAGAGCTACCTGGAGAAAAACGTAGTGCCCATTTTGGCTGACTGACAGTTTTTATTGAGTGGGAACACAGCTGTGACCACATTTCAGGGGAGAGGTGATCTCTGTTCACTCACACCCATGTTTAGGCACAAAGGGACAGAATTCCTGTGCAGAGAAGGGTCAGATCAGGCCTGGGATGGATGATCAGTCAGATGCTGTTGGTGAGCCCAGCCTGTGAATAAGTCTTACCCCAGGCTGTCACAAGACAGCAGCAAGTGTTGACCCAGACTGGGAGGCTGCTGCTATACTGAGATCCTTTGTGGTTAACCAACACCAGAGACTGCAAAGGTTAGATGTACTCCCGCTACAGGGGTTCTCTGCCAGCAGAGCCAGTCTGCCCAAATGCCACCTGCACCTCTCCTCCTATTTACAGCAAGGAGCAATCCTTTCCTTCAGCCCCGCATCCTGATGCCAGAAAAAGCAGAGATGGACTGCAGTGCCCAGTGTTTGTGCAAGGCTCACGTGAGCACATACACTGTTAAAATCGGCTGCTTATTTAATTTATTGTTTTCACCCCCCTTTGCAGATGACGAGGTGACCGTCGGGAAGTTCTACGCCACGTTCTTGATCCAGGAGTATTTCCGGAAGTTCAAGAAACGTAAAGAGCAGGGGCTGGTGGGGAAGCCCTCCCAGCGCAACGCGCTGTCCTTACAGGTGACAAGCGGGCCCTGAGTGGACAGGGGTGGTACAGTAGAGACAGGTGGCCCCACTTCCCTCTTAAGCATTCTGGGGGTTGCAACGGGCTATCCCTACTGGAAAGGAGCTCACAGACCCCTTGAATTATCACACCAATCCTTTTGGATAAGTACCTGTGTACCATGGGCTCACAATCCCTTAGCTCTGGAAATGGAAGGCACAGGTGGGGTATAATCACAATTTATCAATCTGCCAGTAATATTTGAAATTTGGGATCCTTTTAGAGAACTGAAGTGTATGAAGTGTCCTACAGACATTTGCTTACTCCCACATACATTTGACCCGTTCTGAGGAGTCTGCATGTTGCCAAGAGGCAAAATCACTTAAAAAGCAAAAAGCATACCTGGATGCCAAGGCCACCTAATGGACAGGGCATCAGACTGTAAGGACTGGGATTTGTTCCCCACTGTGATACACGTTCACTCAGTAGATGACCAGGCTGTGTGACAGAAAGAGAAAGCCCCATTGACTGTACAAGCAGTACTATTTATGTCCTTTGAGGGTACATTGAGGAAAAAGGATGACTCCAGAGCTTCAGCAAGCTGAAAAGTGCTGTGATGTGGGCACAAACACAGAATGAGGCCTCGGTACACCCACAGCTTACCACCCTGGATGGACTCTTTGGAACAGACTCCAGTCAGTGAGGGGTTTGAGGACTCTCCAGGTCGAGACGCCAGAAGCTTAGTTATTAAATCCACATTTAAGCTGCTGATTAAAAAGAAGAGATTTTCAGAGGCACCAGAGTACATGGTTCAACTGGAACTGTGGCTGCTCTAGAGCTTCTGGTTGTGGATCTGAGAACCCGGAGTTGAAAGCACACAGACGTGCTTAGTCAAGCCTGTGGATTTCTGTCTATGTCCTGTTGTGATGAAGCCAAGGACTAGCAACAAACATTCCTTGGTTTGTATTGCCAGGAGTTTCTCTCTCTCTAAGGAAGAGATGAAAGAACAGAATTTGTTGGTGTTCTAGGAGCTGGGGGTGCTATGCTAAGTAAAAGGGCTCCACAGTGTTTAGGCAGAAATGGCAATGCTGTTATCTCTCCTGTGCCCACTCGGAGATATGAAGCTCTATAGTTTGCTGTTTTGCAGGCTGGTCTGCGCACACTCCACGACATTGGGCCGGAGATCCGACGAGCAATTTCTGGAGACCTGACAGCTGAAGAAGAGCTGGACAAGGCCATGAAAGAAGCTGTTTCTGCTGCCTCTGAAGATGATATCTTCCGGGTAGGTTCTGAACAAGTTTGTGAGCTGAGGCTGAGCTCAGAGTGCCACATTCTCTTTTGTTCATTCTGCATTTCAGCTGGGCCCTCCTTATTTTGTAGATCTTACTGTAAAACAGTGGTGGACCTAGGTCCTAACTGAAAGGTCCTAAGGTCTTGGCACAGTTTTATCCCAATTCCTTCTCTCTTTCTCTCAAGGGAAACTTCTCACTGGAAGATTCCCTCATGAAACCTAAATTAAAGAACAGATCAGTGCAGCCATCTTGCAATCTGCAGAGCAGCAGCCAGGCACACTTTAGTGTTTTGTTTACTCCTTTCAGTGGCAGCGGTAGCATCCTTCCAAAAACTACACCAGAACCCAACAGAGCTCCTGTGGCAGGAGAAAATTTTCTGAGCTACTTAGCTAAATATTTTCTTTCTTATTTCATTCCTGTTTCTTGTAATTGTTTCCTCTGTAACTTTTCCTCTCCTTTGGTATTTTCCTCCTTTCTTTACAGAAGGATGCTGTCAGTCCCTTTCATTACTCACCATCTAAACAGTACATAACTGGCTCATTAAATTTCTCTTCATTTCTTCCTCCAGCTGATTAATAGTTTCTGGTGCTCTTCTCAAATTCCCTCTCGTGTCTAAATGTTCCTTTGCAACTGCGCTGGGAAAACCAGACAGCAGCTACCTGGTTCTTGCATGCACACCCCGTGCTGGACTCCCAGGCCTGGTGGGAGGTGTAGAGACATATATCCACCTGCCAGTCCTCTGGAGTCCCAGCCTGTGTGTACCTAGTCTGTGACAGAGAAGTCCACACGCTGCCTGCTGGAAGAGAGAGCACCAGTGCCATCATGCTCACTTTGCTCCTCACTTTTTTCCCTCAAGAACAGTCTAAGCATGAAAACACCCTGGCCCTTGCACATCTCACTCACAAAGGAAAAATCCTTTCTGTTTCTCTGACAGAGAGCTGGAGGCTTGTTTGGAAACCATGTGAGCTATTACCAAAGTGACGGCAGGAGTGGGTTCCCCCAGACATTCACCACCCAGAGACCTTTGCACATCAATAAGTCTGGCAACAACCACGGAGATACCGAGTCTCCATCTCACGAGAAGCTGGTGGACTCCACCTTCACTCCCAGCAGCTACTCATCTTCGGGCTCCAATGCCAACATCAACAATGCCAACAACACTGCCCTGTGTCGCTTCCCCAGCCCACCCAGCTACCCCAGCACCGTCAGCACAGTGGAAGGCCATGGGACCCCCCTGTCACCCACCATATGCGTGCAGGAGGCTCCTTGGAAACTCCCATCCAAAAGGTAAGTTTCAGAGCAGAGAGGGAGCCAAGGGAGCAGGTGTTGGAAGGTGCATGCAAACACCAGAGCACTGCTGCTGAGCTGAAGTCACTCCCAGACATTGCCCAGCCTGCAGCCTGGATTGAGCCTTCTGGTTCTCCACCTGTGCCAAAGCCCACAGTGCAACAGATATGCACCAACTGGCCACCGCAAAGCACCCGCACTCTTACTGACCAACACACTCGATTTCTTTGGGCTTTATCAGGAAGAAACCTTTGTAAGACCCAAAGGGAACCTTATTTATCCCTCCTTCACCACAGGGAGGTGTTTTATCAACTGGTAACTGAAGAAGACTGCTCTTCATGTCTTAATCGCCCAACAGGGAGCTTTGTTGAAGTCAGTGGTTTTTCATTCAGCAGGTCACATCCCTACAGAGGTCACCAAAGACATTCTGGGAGGAGGGAGGCAAGGTTTTCGGAAACAAAGCAAATCCCCTTCTCTGGACAGTTTTCAGGCTCTCTACACGCAGATGACTAATACAAAAGGAATATAATTTTTCTCAGTGGGGGATTTTTTTTTAATACTTTCAGAAACAGCAGGAAGGAGATGGATTTTTTTTCAGTGCAGAGAGTGAGCAGTGTGAAAAGGTGGACAAATGCTGCCCCCGGAAAGGACAGAATAGGACAATAAGACAGAGGAACTTCAACGGGTGCAGAATTGCCCAAGTGAAGAGTCCCGTGGTTTTTCTATTTCGTGCCTTCCTGAGGGAGGCCACAGGGGTTGCACAACATGTGTGACCATCTGCCCTCCTCCTTGCTGACTTGTGCCGGTGTGACACTGCTAACGTGGTGTTCTTTTCTCTCCTTGCTTCCCTGGGCACGTTCCTTGAATTAGGACACATTACTACGAGACACTGGGACGGTACGTGTTCTCCATAACCCTCTAGTGCTGGCTGGGTGTAAGACCCACACTGTTCAAACTCCAAATTCCCACTAATGCTGAATATGAGCTCTCCTTTTTTCGTGTCAGTAGGGCTGAAATAAAGATACCGATCACCATAACAGCTCCAAAAAATACTCCCAGCTCGGGGCAAGTAGTGATTCATGTTCTGGCTGTTTTCTAGATTCGGGGTTTTTTAGAGATGCTAGCTGGGCTCACACGTCTCCACATTCTCTGATCACAGCATAGTGAAGCACACCCTGGCACGTTCATACAAAAATTCTGTATGGTTTTGGCTAAACACAGACTGTTAAACAGGAGGAGATGCCAGGTACTGATTTTTTTCCCCTCTGCACCTTAGCAGCTTTATTTGCCTCCCGTTTCAGAGGAAGAACACTGCAGCACTGTCTTACAGGCTCTTTTATACAATGCATACCCACACTTCTCGCGATGGTTTGTGCTTTAACCAGATGACAAGATAATGTTGCCACTCCAGTTCCTAAAAGATGAAAAAAAAAATGCCACCCTGCTCTCTTCTGCAAATGCTAGTAAGAAACTGAAATTGTTTCCAATACCTCCATGTCCATACTTCAAAAATTCAAGCTACCTCCAGATTTTTCTTTACTCCTCAGAAAACACGAAGTCCAAACGAAGTGAAATACGAGTGCTGAAATGTGAAACAGAGGGACAGAGAGGAGGCAAGCAGGGAATTAAGGGCTGGCACACCTAAAGCTTTGAACAGAGCCTACTGAATTCAGCAGAAGCACTCTGCAGTTGAAAAAAGGCACAAAAGGTGGAAAAGCCAGCAAGGATGAGAACACGACCAGGAGGCAGAGGGCAGAGCTGGTGCAGAGTGAGGGATTTGTGAGGCAAAGGCCACATATCACAGAGATGAGAAGGTTACTGTGAGTGGCCAGGAGGCTTCTCTGAAATCCATAACCAAGTTTTTTGCAACAAGGGAAAAAGCTTATTGCTGAGAGCCCATCTCAGATTTTACTGTGAGTTCAGTGAGGTGTATCTTTGGAAATGTGGTCAGTGTGATGTGCACACTGAGTACAGCAAGTCACAAATGACAAAATACATTTACAGTGTTGTTGAGCATTGGTTTAAGAAACTCATCCTGTGAAAGAGGACACAGACAAAGGTTGTTGCTTTGTATTTGTGAACTCTGTGGCTCTGTTCAGTCATTGATTTTTCTATGATGGCTCTTCAGCATTATAATAAACTGAGACAGATGGAGCCTGTCATTCTTGTCTTTGTAACAGGTTGTCTTTACCATCTCCATATCTTGACTTGTCTTTTTTGCTCATTAGCTCCAGTTCCAGAGACAGCCAGCTGGCAATTGTTTGCCAAGAGGAAGTGTCTCAGGATGAGACTTATGATGAAAATTTGAATGAAGACATTGAGTACTGTAGTGAACCAAGTCTGCTCTCTACCGAAATGTGAGCTTTGCAGCTTTAGTCAAGGTGTTTGGGTGGTTCTTTAATTAAGCGGGAGAGGTGGGAAAAGGTGATGTTTTTCTACAAAAATCTCAATTTATGGGGAAAGGTCAGAAAATTTTAGTCAGACAACTCAAATATGAGAAAATAATTTTTTTTAAAAAACGCAGTTCAGCCCTAAAAGTAATATTGAAAAGGATATCTTTCACCCAGGATTTTCCTTCTCTGAATGAGACATCTGGATCTGCAGGGCCTCCCCCCACATTCACTTCTACCTCCTGATGTTCCCAGACCTCATTTTAAGAGGGTTCTCTGTCTCATGGTCTCTTGTTACTGCTCCTGGACCAGTAATTGTTTGAAGCTAGCTCGCTCTTGCATCCCTTTGCTAGCATGGTCTTCCTGGCTTCCTTGCTGGAAGAGGGTTTATTCTGCCCAATATCAGCTGCTTTTCTAATTCCCTCTGCTCTCCTTCCCAGGCTCGCATACCAAGACGATGAAAACAGACAACTCACTCCACCAGAAAACAACAAAGGAGAGGACACCCGGCACTCTCCGAAGAAGGGGTTTCTGTGCTCCTCAGCACTAGGTAACCTCCCAGCAGGGCTGGGCTGTGTTTCCTCTGCCTCGGTGAAGTTCTCACATCTCTCTGAAGGAATCCCAGCCCGTGTGGGCACGGGCGTTGCTGTTTGCTGCATTCAGCTCGTGAGACCAGGAATCCCAGGGCAGGCAGGCAATCCTGATCAGGCACATGGCTCTGCTGGCTTCACACTCAGTCAGCAGATGAACCTGTGGCTCTTTGGACAGTCCCCATGATCTGTTTGATTAAGCCTGCCTGTGAATTAGGGCAGTTTATTTGAGAAGTGTAGGCTCTCCAAACAATCACCAGGGAGTCACTGAATGGGTGAGCCTTGAGTCTGTGGTGTTCTGCTCTGTGTGTATTCAGCAAGGAGAAACGAGAGATTGTCTCCTTTGTCTGCTACCAGGAACACACAATGTCAGATTAAGTTAATACAACATAAATTTGCCTTCTGCTCTAATTGTACCTGGAGATTTGCAAGTGCCTCACTGTCAGGTGAAACCCATGAATCACAAGGTTTTATGAGAAGTATCAAGAGAGTCTGTGAGAAAATGAACTCTTTTAGGTATAACATTTTTCAGCCTTTTTCTGAGTATTGGTGTGGTGAAAAAGGGCATTGAAGGGAGAAACTAAAAAGAATCATGTATTTAAAATACATTTTTACAGAATAACAGTGACAGACTAGGTAGTGTAATGTTAAAAGTGAGGCTACTGAGTTCACTCAAATCCTTCAGTGTTCTAATAACATTTCTAATAATCCTTGAGTGTTCTAATAACATTTACTTTCTTTCAAATCTTAAAATATTAGGCAATGACAACTTTATATCTATCTGTAAGGCACTCAGCCCTTGATACAATGCTTCACTAACTACATCCTAGTGAATATTTCTACACTGATGTCATACTCATTTTACTAGCTGGGTTTTTTGTCTAGAAAGAGGAAATACTTTTAACTGGCACTGTAACATTCTTTCTCTGGGTTATGACATATTTTCTCCAACCCTGAGAGGGCTTTTTCTCAACAAACCAATATTATAGATACTTACTATTTTCAGAATTCTAATTTTCTTTCCTTCTTTAGAAAAATGTCAACAAAATCAAGAAGACCACAAAATATTTTAGTGTGCCATGTATTGAATCTTTAATACTGGATTTATTTGCCATTTTTCAGAAGTAAAGCACTTGATCATAAACATACTTTTCAGTAGTTTTAAATTCCTCATTGGGAGTACCTTTCTCATATTTAGATAAGTAAAGTTTAATTTTACAGCAAGTAAACAATGTGATTGTTTCAATAGTTCCCTCCAAAATCTTTTTTTTTTTTCTCTTCCCTTCCTTCCAAATTCCAAAAACGCTTCATGTCTAAGTCACCTTCCATTCACCAGTAAATTCACCATTGATTAATTCAGTTCCACTTGACCTTGCTATAGACACAGTCTCATACATTGTGGTATGTCTGGCAGCTGAGGGACACAGATCACATGCAAGCAGGGCGCCAGTGTCACCTGAGCAGCCCGACGTCCCCGTCTGCGAGCTGTGTACAGCCAGCACAGCGCCAGAGCCCAAGCTGCCACCACCCTGCTGAGGGCTTTGCCTCAGCCACAGAGCTCTGAGAGCACTGCCACTGCTCGCGAGGGAAATCAGCTGCATGTGTTTTGAAGGAGAAAAGTGTTCAGAATCCTACCTTGCAGCTTGCTTGGAAGGTAGCGTTGATTGGTTCGTGATGCCCGGGTGCTTTCCGTAAACACATTTGCTTTGGAAAGGGCACGGTGTCGAGGGAAAGTGGACAGAGCCTAAAGCATGTGTGTCTTTGCTGTATGTCCAGTGGGACTGCACTAAAAGAAACTGAAAACAGATGACCTGCAGTGTATCATGAGTGATGGACGCATTGTGTGTGGTTGCTGTTTCAGGTCGGCGAGCATCTTTTCACTTAGAGTGTTTGAAAAGACAGAAAAACCAGGGCGTGGACGTCTCGCAGAAGACAGTCCTGCCTTTGCATCTGGTCCATCATCAGGTGAGTGTTAACAACCACACAGGACCCCTGCCAGCTGCAGTACCCCCCCAGAGCATCCCAACCCCCTGCTTAAAAACCATTTGGGATAGATTCTCACCCATACCAAAGGCCCAGGTTTTAGCAATCAGGATTTTTATCATTCCCAGGATGCTACAGGAATTGGAGTCAGCCACAGTTATCATTTTCTGATGCCCACGGAAGAATAAAATAAAATACTAGCAAAAAGATGACCATAACTACCCAAATTGCATGCTGCAGTGCAATTACACTGGCTCGCATGCACATGAATGAAGTGTGCACAGTCTACTTTCATATTAATTAAAGGTAACCAGTAAGCGTAATTAACCATTTTAAAACATAAACTGATTACATGTAATCAATCAGCTTCTTAAGCCCTTTGTAACTGTGTTCAGCAGCCTAGCAAATGTATGCTTGGGCATGTAGCTGGATGATTAGCCAGCTGTCAGACTCCAAAGGAGAGCTGTGTCTGTTGGTTTGACGATGCCACTTTTTGTCACCATAAAAGAAACAGGTGCAGATGGCAGTGCCAGCCTTGCAAGCGTGGCATCCTGCTCTGTGCAGTCCCCCCAGGCAGGGCAGAATGGCCTTGCCACCTCAGAAAATGCCACACAGCAGGAATGGGAGGAGTGAGAAGTCGGAGGAGTGAGAGAGGAGCGGGCTTGAGGCTCCCTGGCTTTTCTCACCTCCACTTCCAGAGTTATCCTTTAATTCTTGAGCTCCAGAAAGCAGTGGTCTGCAGAGAGGTACAGCTGTGGCAGGGACAACCAGAAAATGGGTCGGAGCAGGGAGGATTGGTCAGGAAACAGCTTCCCATGTTCACCATAGTAGCAACAGCCCTCCTGAGACTTCCTGCCCTCCCATGGCAGGCCAGGCAGAGGGAACACAGGCCTCCCAGCCCACAAAGCTGACAGAATCACCTCCCTCCAACCTCTACAAGTAAGATGGAGCTACTTCACCCTTCCTCATCCCACCATGCAGCCCAAAACCTGCAGGGATGGGGCTCTGCCCACACAAGTGTCACTCAGCCAGACTGAAGGGCTACCCTGAAAGAGGCATCTGGCTGCCAGCTGACAACACTCAGCAATTTTCGTGTGCTCACAAAAATGTTAACCAACAACAGTGCCTAAATAAGACCACAGAGTGGAAAGGTTGCCTCTGCTAAGCCGAATGGATTCTGTTGCTGTGAATGGTTGAAGAGGTGTTCTTGTGGAATACCTGTACACCATGATACGTAAATGTATGCAGCTGAAGCTCAAAGCAATCCCACAGAGCTTCCTTCAGCTTCCTCAAAACCTCACATTTTTGATAAAACATTTTGAGTATGTTTCTGCCAACAAGCTGAAAAATTGGTTCCGCTGCCCTGCCTGACAGATCTAGGTCTCTCCTTGAAGTCCTGGCAATTTAAGGGATGTGCTGAGGCCATCGTAGCCTGCAGGGCATGACTTATTCAGAAGAAGTTTTAAGGGCTTTCTTCCTCACTGAAATTTGATGGGAGTCTGACATCTAATTCCTGAGAAAGCCTTGGTGAACTTGCAGGTGACTAATAATTAATTTTTTTGTTTACCTGACACTGAAGCCATCAGCACAACAGTCAGTTCCCAAGGATTTCAGTGGCAGATGGACTGAGCTTCACCGAACATTAGACAGCTTAAAGTGAGCTGTCGAGTTTAAATCAGTCAGTGCACTCCCACTGTGGTCGGTGGAGGGAAGGAGCATCACCAAAGGGCAGGATTGAGTCTTGTGTAAGTCATGTCTTCGAGGCAGCGTTTTCAGGCAGGCATTGAAGAGAAGGGAGCCTTGCCAGTGCCTGTCTGCACAGTTAGCTTAGACTTAGCTTAGACTACACACAGAGCCTTCCCAGAGCTGAAGCTGGGCGAGCCTAACCCCAGCCTGAACACAACGCAATCCACGTGCTTTTGCCTTTTCTACGCATTTATTTTGCTGCTCAGCCATGAGCCCTGTGAGATGAGCTTATGACTCCGACAGTCTTGCTTATAGAACAAGGAAGCAGTCACCATCAGTAAGGCATCAGATGAGCCCTGTGCAACAAGAGGCTTCCTGAGAATTTGTTATAAGAGGAGGCTGGATGACTCAGAGGTTGTGTATATGATTACAGGAAGGACTGGATGGCTGAAAGTATAATCATCAGATATTGATCCACCCACCAACAGCAGATGCCTTAAAATCCAGTGGTGGATTAAAAGTTATTGCCAACTGCACACACATTGAAAATTCACATCTGGTATCTGTTCAGGTTCCTCAGGAGACACTTAAAACAGCAACTGGCAATAAAAGCCTGTGCTACGTGTGGTGTCAGTGGTGAGAAAATGAGTTGCTGTCTCCCCCACTAGAGAAGAGGTGGTGTTTCTGGCAGTGCCGTGGGAATGGGGCTGCACCCCTCCTGGCAGTGCCATGGGAGTGGGGCTGCATCCCTCCTGGCAGTGCCATGGGAGTGGGGCTGCATCCCTCCTGACAGTGCCATGGGGAATGGGGCTGCACCCCTCCTGGCAGTGCCATGGGGAATGGGGCTGCATCCCTCCTGGCAGTGCCATGGGAATGGGGCTGCATCCCTCCTGACAGTACTGTGGGAATGGGGCTGCATCCCTCCTGGCAGCACTGTGGGAATGGGACTGCACCCCTCCTGGCAGTGCCATGGGAGTGGGGCTGCATCCCTCCTGGCAGTGCCATGGGAATGGGGCTGCATCCCTCCTGGCAGTGCCATGGGGAATGGGGCTGCATCCCTCCTGGCAGTGCCATGGGAGTGGGGCTGCACCCCTCCTGGCAGTGCCGTGGGAGTGGGGCTGCATCCCTCCTGGCAGTGCCGTGGGAGTGGGGCTGCATCCCTCCTGGCAGTGCCGTGGGAATGGGGCTGCATCCCTCCTGACAGTGCTATGGGGAATGGGACTGCACCCCTCCTGGCAGTGCCATGGGGAATGGGGCTGCATCCTCCTGGCAGTGCCATGGGAGTGGGGCTGCATCCCTCCTGGCAGTGCCATGGGAGTGGGACTGCACCCCTCCTGGCAGCGCTGTGGCTCCCAGGCTAAAGAACAGCGGTTCTGAAAGTTTCCAAGCCAGTTCTTGGCACTAGCACAGGGTACACGGCTTAAAGGAAAGCTTGCAAAGTGAGTTTGCAGCACACATCCAAACCCTTCAAGGAGCTGGCAGCTGTTTTCACAAGCCTCGAGACTCTCCAGGCCTTTCTCGGATGGCTTCTCCAGCACTTCCTTGTTCCAGCCCTGCAAGCTCTCACTCACCTTGTCCCTCCTCTGTCCACAGGCATTAGCAGTGGCCGGCCTGAGTCCCCTGCTCCAGCGAAGCCATTCCCCCACCACGTTCTCTCGGCTCTGTGCTACGCCCCCGGCCACGCCCTGCAACCGGGGCTGGCCGCAACAGACCATCCCAACCCTGCGCCTCGACGGGGCAGAGTCCTCCGAGAAGCTCAACAGCAGCTTGCCGTCAGTCCACTGCGGCTCCCGGTACCCTGAGAGCGGCGGCAGCCCCAGGAGAGCCCGGCCGGTGTCCCTGACCGTGCCCAGCCAGACCGCAGGGAGCAGCCGGCAGTTCCACGGCAGCGCCAGCAGCCTGGTGGAAGCGGTAAGAAGGCACAGCCGCGAAGGACACGGTGTCAGCTAGGAACGTGGCCCCTGGCAGAGCAGGGCAGCAGATCCATTGCTGCCCACAGTGCCAGGAGTAGGAGAGCCCATCTCCCAGCAGGGGTTTAGCAGCATGAATGGGAGAAGGAAACACAGCGATAAAGAGGGTTGTGTTAGAGGTGTGACAGGGTTGGTGCTGCAGAGTACTAACGCGTGTCTTTGTGTTCTGGTTCCCCACCTGCTTTTGAAGGTCTTGATTTCGGAAGGACTGATGCAGTTTGCTCAAGATCCAAAGTTCATTGAGGTCACAACCCAGGAGCTCGCAGACGCCTGCGACATGACGATAGAAGAGATGGAAAATGCAGCAGACAACATTCTCAATGGTAACAGCAAGCAGAGCCCCAATGGCAACCTCTTGCCTTTTGCTAACTGCAGGGACCCAGGGCAGGACAGTGCAGGAGAGGAAGAGGAAGAGGTGCAGAACCCGGATTGTAGGATAAGTCAGGAGGAGCTCAAGGACAGCAGGATTTATATCAGCAGCCTGTAGTTGCCAGGGCTGGAAGCGATGCTGGTTTTTTATTTGTTTCAATGTTCCTAATGGGTTTGTTTCAGAAGTGCCTCACTGTTCTCGTGACCTGGAGTAACCGGAACAGCGTTCTTCATTCATTTCTGTTGGGACGAGTCGCAGAGTTGGGTGGTGTAAGAAAGCTTTTCAGGAGCGGATATAACCCCAGCACGTGTCCATGAAGGAAGAGTGAGGAGGAGGAGAAGAAGAGGAGGAGAGCCAGCTCCCTCTTTTTTTCAGTCCCTGCACAAGGAACGACAGCTGCCTCCGGAGCACGAAGGGGAACCTCAGCTTCCTGTGGATGGCCCTAGCCAAAAGGACCCTGCGCCAAACGGGTGTCTTTCAACTTTGCTTGTAAAAATCATTTTGCACATATTCTGTATGAGCCTCACCGTCTCCATAAAGCCAAGGCCCTTTGATTCGGAAGGAGAGGAAGACTTCTGCTGTGGATTCCCGCACGGCCACGGGGAGGAGGAAGCAGGAGAAGCCCGCGGGCGCCCGAGGCGCGGCCCAGCCCTGCCGAGACTCCGGCAGCGGCCCCTGCTGGCCAATCAGAGCTCGGGCGGTCACTCGCCAGCCAATCCGAGCTCAGGCGGTCTCCTGCCGGCCAATCAGAGCTCAGCGCGCCAACTGTGCCAGCCAATGGGAGAGCAGGCATGGCGGCGGGGCTGAGGGGCCGCCGGGCCTGTGCAGAGTTCTTCTTGTTTCGCAGTTTGGTATTTTCTTGAAAGCATGTTGCAGTTTTTATTTTGACTGTTTTATTATTATTATTATTATTATTTTGAGGGAGAAGGGAGTGTTTACAGAGTTTTGTAATCACCTACCTTTTTTTTGTTTTGGTTTATTTTCACCTTTGCAGATGTTAAATTGGTTTGATCATGTTGTATTATTTAAAGTGGAGGGGGTTTTTCTCCATTGGAATTTGGTAGAAGTATAATGATAGATGAGTTTTACCAACCATTATGTACACCGAGAATTTGTAATTTTATTTACTAGTAACTGAAACCTTTTTTTGTTGTTGTTTTATAATTTAAAGATAGTAGGCAATGCACTTGATATAGTCTTGCACATTTGAGTGATTGATTTGGGTTCTTTTTAGTGCTAAGTGTATCTGTGAGTGTGGGAGCAATAGGAGCGAGTGTGTGCGCGTGTGTGCGTGTAAGAGCAGTTCTCCACATCCTGGTTGGAGCTGCAGGAGATCTGTATCTGGGGCCATTCGAATGCAAAAACAAACCACTGTCTCTGCTTTCGAAAAGGGAATCAGTAACTTTGCATTTTCTGTTCCACAAGATATGCAAAAACAATGCAATAATATTAATTTTAAAACAAAATTGTAAGTTGTGTTGGCATTAAAACTGTATAGAAAAAAATTACGGGGGTGGGGGGAAACAAACAAAAAAAAACCATACCAGAAGACGTTACGCTTCGATATATTCCGTGTGATGTTTTATTGCATTGATAATGTTTCTGTTGAAGAAACCGTTATACTTGAATTCAGGTCAGTTTCAGTATTTTTCAAATATTTTTTTAAAATGAATTGCAATTGTGCCAAGCAAAGATAATGAATTGAATTAAGTTTGTTTAAAAAAAAAAAGAAAAAAAAAGAATCACTTCTTGTATATTTTGCTGCATGTCAAGTGAATCATTTCGTATTTGGAATGTGCCAAGCTTTACCTTTGAACTTTTAAGTGCTTTTTTACGTGTGGTTGGGGAAAGGGTACTATTTTTTTTTTTCCTTTTTTAATTTGTACAATGAACAAAGTGTACCTGGTGTAAGTAACTATTCTGCAATCCACTGACAGGTTGAACGTTACTGATTTTGCATATCTTGTGTTCATTTTCCTTCTTCCTCACTCCCTTTTAACGTGCACGATGACTTTATTGGTAGAGGATCTTTCTTCCAGAGACTGGGACATTTTATTCAGGCTTTGTTTTCTTTCCTTTTGCTCAGTTCCTCTAAAGGTCTCGTCCCACTCAAGGGTGGCAAGACCCCCAAGCCCATTTGGCAGATCCATCCTACACGTTCAGCTGGCACCAGCAATTCAAGGAGCCGGGGGGCGGGGGGGGGGAAATCTGGCTTCAAAATTATTTTATTAAATAGCTGAACCCTGATCAATTATAGCAGGATCCTGGGATAAGAAATGCAAGAATCAGAATAGTTGGCAAAGTAAAATTATCTAACCCAGGTCTGGACTAAAAACAGAGGGAGAGGAAGAGGGAGAGAGCTCTGGATCTTTATTAAGAGAATTGCTGCAGTCTGGTCAAGATGCAGGTGCCAAGTGACTTTTTGGTGTTCCTATGCATGGTCTCAGTCCTCTTCCCAGACTTTAGTGGATGGGTCAGATACTAAGTCACAAAACATCTGGCAGCACAGCATGTCCCAGCCATATTTCCTGACTAGTAAGTGTGAAACTCTCCCGACTCTCTGACACTGACCGTTGGCCCTAACCCCTGAGAGAGGCTGAAAAAACAGGCACGTATTGTTAGATTTTATGCAACTGATTTTTGTCTAGACTACTGCTGTTTTTTCTCGCTCCTCAGGATGATTCACAAACTTGCAGATCAGTGCTGAGTTCCAAGGTGTGATCTGACTCAGAGCTAAACTTTGATTCAAATCTTGGGCTTCTGCAGATGTCCGAGAACACCCTTCACTGCATACGTTGATTACATTATTTTTGTAACGCTCTTGTTTTTCTTCTCGATTCTCTGGGGCATAAAGGAGAAATAGCAAAGGGTATTTTTGACTGCGCTTTTTGAACCGGCCAGTATCAGCTCAAGATACCTTGAAAAAAACCAAATACATTTAAACTAGAGAAAGACGAATCCATTTGTACAAGCATCTGTCATCAAAGTCGTAATTCAAGACTTCCCTGGAGAATGTAACCAGCTGATGTGGGTCAGTCTCATCCTTCCATCCCTGGTGCCCGTACGGAGACGGGCACACAGGTGTGTCTCCCTTTGAGTTTGCTGCTGCTGGTGCTGATGTGCTCCAAAGGTACTTGAAAGGGAAAAATGCCCGTGCCTGGCTGTTCCTGAAAATGCTGTGTAAGGGTTCCCAAACTCATTTTCTTTCACTGCAAAGTCCATCGGACCCTCCCAATGGACAACACTCTTCTTCACTCCTGACAAACAGTGCTTACCTAAGTTAGTGGTGACAATGAGTATTTTGGATGCTTGACAGCCCATCTTTTAGGATTTTTCTTGGTGGGAAGGAAAATGACAGGAAGGATCGTGCCCCACGCGTTCTTGGTGAAAGCTGCTATTCCGTCAGGGGCCAGAGCCTACAAAACCCCGCTCTCTCCTGGAAGACCCCGTAGGTGCTGCAGAGTGGAAAATGTATGACTAGCAGAGAATGCAAATGATTTTTGCAGTTTGAGGGGCAGGTGTTAAATTTAGTAATTGCTGGTGCCCGCTGTGCAAATTTCTCTCTCTGGGGAGGGCGGCTTTCTTTTTTTTTTTCATTTGAGGTACTTCCAATGTGCACATTGTGACAGGCCTGAGCAAAGAGCTGCTGCCTCCTGCGAGTGAGGCAGAGTCTGGGGGACAGTGGGAAGGAGGGGGCAGGTTTAGTTCCTGGAGTGTTTCCCTGTGTATGGAAGTGGATGGTGGGTACAATCACTGTGCTGTGGATGGAAGCTTGGAAGGAACCGATGGCTGAGAAGTGGCATGGAAGGAAAGAATGGGGAGAACGATCTGCTGTTTGCCTCTGAGCATCTCTGACTCGCAAGAGTACACTGCAGACTAAAGACGTTTCTTACCAAACAACAAACCTCCTCCCTGTATCACTCCTGCTCATTAGTCCAGACACTACTGGGCCAGCCACATCGGGTGCATTTCTTTTTTTCTTCCTTATTTCTGTGTGGCTGACGTGATGGGAAAGCAAGTGATGAACTCGTGATCCAGAGCTGGAGTTTCGTTGTCCACAGACCTTTTGTGCACCATCTGCCTCTTCAGCTGGACGTGGGGACGATGATGGTGTAGATGCTGCTGCTACTGCAGGGGTCCCGCCTGTTTTCTTGCCCTGCCCACCACACCCCAGCACGGAGGGACAGCCAGAGAGGCGCCATGTACAGAACCGCATCTATTTCTGCTTTGTTTTCTGACTCAGAACCCTGCCCCAGTGACTACGACAACGACGACAACAACAACAAAAAAAGGGCAAATGCATTTTTTACATTTCTTGATAATTTCCAAAGCAATGTATCATTGCTTTCTTTAGACTGACGCCAATATAACAGTTGTATGGGTCTCAGCCAGGCTCCTGTGTCTTTTCTGCCTGAGTTTCAGATTGCTGTATGAAATGTATGCGCGTTTGCACACAGACACAACCAGACGAGGTGGCGGGACCCCGAGCCCGTGGGGTTGGTCACCTGTGTCGCAGATGGAGTTGGAGGCCTTGCTTCGTACGTGTAGATGAGAAACCCCAACCCACTGGTCCCGTGAGCTGAAGTGAAGCAGCCCTACTGAGACAGACCTGAGTATCCTAAGATACTTCCATGGTCCTGTTGTGCCTGTCCCCACGGCAGGGGCAGCGGGGGGGAGAGGAACACTGAATGGGGAATTTGGAGCACAACAATACTGAAGTAGAATCCAGTCGGGGGTTTCTGGTAGCAGTGAGATTTATCAGTTCCCATACTGAAAACTGTAGTGCATATAAAGAAAACATTCCAGGCCATCAGAAGCCCCAGTTCCCATCTTGCTAACATAAGGCTTGAGGGCACTAGAGGCCAAGGAGGTTGTATTGATGCAAAGAATGTGGAAAACAGCACTGGGCCCTGAAAAATTTAATTATGTCTTTCCCCCATTTATTTTCTTCTTCAAAGAAGTCTAAGAAATATAATTCTCAATAGTTGCACAGGGTTTCTTTTTTTCTTCTTTTAATGTTATGAAACTTTTAAAGTTTTATTCTGGGTGAGCAAGCCCAGGGATCCAGAAGGTTTCCAACAAGATCTCAAGTCCATGGAGCTTTTATCTCTGTTCCTGCTTTGTTTCTGGAAAGCTGAAACCACTATGGCCTCACTGCTACAGCTTCCTGAGGTCGGGTGGGTGAGGGCAGAAGCACAGCAACATGTATGTCCTGTTCTGAAGACAGATTGGGCTCCAATTGCTTTCAGAAAAGTCAGTAGCATCACACTGGAATGGGAAAAAAAACCCTCTTCTGATACAAACTTTAGTGTTCTAGTTAAATTCTCCATTCTTCTCCTTCCTCTTACAGGGAACTTAACACTTGAGCATAAAAACCAGGCCGCCTTTAGGGGCACAGGGCTCGACTTAGTTGCCTAAATGTGGGTGTCTACTGTCACTTGAGATACCCTACAGAATCCTCTGCCAGGTCTGCCGCAGCTGGTGGGGAGAGGCACAGCTCTGCCCCAGGCAGGGCTGGTGTCACAGCCCCCAGCCCCAGAGGGTGGCAGAGATCTCAGGTGATGGGAGACGATTAGGCAACTTAATCAAGTCCCTTTCTAAAGGGCTAACTGAGAGGAGCAGCACCAATGACTGATGTAATGAGGGAATCTTCATTAGCATTACCAAGGGCTTAGTTAGGCAGGATCAGGAGCTTGTCTCCACACTCCCATGCTGTTGTTTTCCTGCCCCATGTCAGGCACTCTGCCTCCGCTCCTGCGGCCTCAACTCGGCAGCGCTCTGCCCGGTCCTTCCCTTAGGCCAGGGTTAGCGGCTGCATCCCAGGCCCGGTGGAGCAGGGACAGGCCCAGGAGACAGCAGGCATCACTCCACTCAGCCACAGATTTTTCTGCCAGCGTTCAAACAGCCCCTTTCCAAAGCTTTTTCCTATTCGAGACAGACTCACAAACTCAGACACCATTTGTTAGCCTCATCATTCGGGTGATTAAATACCTGCGTTTTTCTGTTAGCTCTTTCCCAGTTAGGCTGAAATGCTTTCAGTATTTTAAGCATCCTAAAGCCAGTCTGCTCCCATCTCAAGCACCTAGGTAGACTGGCAGCCAATACTATCTAAACATCATCAACTTTACGATTGCTCATAGAAATGATTGTTTCAAGCTTATTTAGTCTTGACAGTTTGAATGTGGGAAGATTTTGGAGGCGGAGGAGTGAGATTGTAAATATCTCTGACAAACATTGCTGCATCACACACAAAAAAAAGGGGGAGATACTTATAAAACTGCCTTAAAAATCAATTCTGAATGATGACATCTCCCTCCAAACAATTGCCGCTTGATAGAGCAAGGGATGAGTCACTTTGGGTGAATTCTGGCAAGAAGTGGTTGGAATCTAGTCCGGTTTCAGGAGCGAAAGTGTAATTTAGGAGCTGATCTCAGTCTGAATTCACATCAGCACCAACGACTGAGCACTGCAGGATCAAAAGGGTTTAAGGTCTGGGGGTACTGTCTGTGCATGGTTTGGGTCTGGCCCGGCAAGGTACTGCGTACCGGTGTTTCCCAGTGACTTCAGGGAAGATGGGGTTCCTCAGCACCTCTTCAGTTCAGGCCCTGGAGCACCATTTCCTGCTCTGATCATCAGCTATAAATGTTGATAAATATAAGTGTTTTGCCTTCATTTGAATTGCCCAGAGCTGTAAAATGACCTCTCTCAAGTATAAATCAGTCCAGATATAAACCTCCTCTCCCACTCTTCCCTACACTCCCTGCCCACCTTCCCAGCCTTCCCTTGCACCTCCACCCAAGCCCTTCCCCGTCTCAGTTCTTTACCTCCTTCCACACTTTTATATCTAGTTTTCATGAACCCACAGAAATGCTTTTGTAAATACTGCTGTACAGTTTGTAACCGTCATGTAAGCCTGTCATCAGTGCCAGAGTCCGTCTTGCCCTCTCGCACGTTTTAAAATCAACAGAGGAAAGTTAGAGTGAATGGCCCGCCAGTGAGCGATAGGGTCATCTCTGTGTGGGACAAATGTATATTCCTGTAAGATTGCATTTTTATCTAAGGAATGATGTTATTTTAAAATTGCTAATAAATTTCTAAACAATGTCCAGATTTGTTCAATATTGTAAATGGTATCAAAACTCCTTCGACATTGCTCCCTCCTCCCAGCAGTGGCTGAGAAATAAGACAGCTTCCTGCAGCCCCTTATTTCCCATCAGCAGCCCCGCTGCCACTCACGGGCTCTTGTCCCTATTTAAGGGGCTGCAGAACGGTCTTGACAGCCACAGCCTGCCCTGTTAACCAGTAACTTAGGAAATCCAACTGCTCCCTGTACTGCTGTCACCACAGAAATTCTGCCGTGTCACGATGTCCAACGTGTGACTCACGCGTAACCACACACTTAACATTTTCTCTACTGGATTCCTTTTCACCAAGCACATGCAACAGAAAATGAGTGCCCTCGGCTTAAATACAGTGTAATTAGTATATACATAAGCCGTGAAGCTAATGGGATGATAACAAGTAACGTTCCACGCATTTGGTTGTCGATTGAGCAAATTTGTTCTACCATGGTTATCAAGAAATTACACCGCAGTGCCAGCTGAGCGCTGTTTCTGTCGCAGCATTATAAATCACAGTGTGCTCAGCCCAAGTACGTCACAGTAAGATTCAGTAAAATAATGCCTAAAGAAAAATGAATGGGTTTTTTTTAGTTACACATGTATATATAAATATTTTTCCCTGACTTGCACACAGTTGTCAGAACTGCAGGCTTTGCTGCTACTATTAAATAGTGGTGGCACAAAAAGGTTAAAACCCACGAGGTGAGGAAAACCTGTGGATGTCATCGGTGCAGGGCAGAAGGAATGGCAGAAGGATCACCAACAGAAACCTCGTTATCTGCAGGCTCAGACTGGCCACCAGCTAGACATTTGCCACCACAAAACTATACGAAACCACTGTGCTCACAGGTGTTGGTCAAAGCCCAGCAAAGGGCTCAGCTTTGCTGGAAAACTCCCTGAGCGGGAGACCCAGCTGAGTTACAGCTCTGTGTGAGACCTTGAGGCGAAAACCACGGCAAAGAACAGGTGAAAGTGGCTGTGGGTGCGCTGCAGTGTGAAAAGAGTGTGAAACCTGGAGTGAAACCTGTGAGACAGCTGAAACGGGGTGAGCATGAGGAACGAGTAACAGGTTTGCACAGCCCCCTGTGAGGTGGATGCATTTAGAACAGCCCCACAACTGGAAAAGCAGAGTACACACCTGTAATGCTTTTTGTTCAGCAGCTGCAGAGCGCTGCTGATGTCAGTTTTTAATGCTCTACGGCATTTACCCGAAGCCAGAGACGTGCACTGCGAGTTCCACCTGAACACGAGGAAGAACTTCTTTACGTTCAGGGTGGCAGAGCCCTGGAACAGCTGCCCAGGGAGGCCGTGGAGTCTCCCTCTCTGGAGACATCCCAAACCCACCTGGACGCGTTCCTGTGTCACCCGCTCCAGGCGACCCTGCCTGCGCAGGGGGTTGGACGGGATGATCCCCAGAGGTCCCTTCCAACCCTGGCGACTCTGTGATGAGCACGCAGACCTCGGGACCCTCCCGCTGACTCGCGAGCAGGAAGACGACCCCGGGTTGAAGCAGGTTTGGCTCTTTAACCCCAGCCTCTGCCCACGGA